>VXBO01011338.1:399784-460093 GCA_013400135.1 Rhinoptilus africanus
CTTGAGTATCTCTTTTTCTCTTTGTTTTTTCCCCTTTGCAAACGCTTTAGAAAAAACAATGGACACAGTTCTTCCTTTTTAGCCCGTCAGTTTTCATTATTCCCCTCAATATCCTAATGAAGATTTTAGTTTGAGAATTTCCAACTCATTTCTGCTTTTGACAGTTGGTTTTACACCAGCACAACCCTAATATCATCCCATCAAAGATCAAAGGAGAAGAGAGTGAATTCTAATAAAATCATCTCTAATTCCATTAGACTTCAAGCTGTTCTTATGAATCTGCTCCTTGGGGGCCAATCACTGAAATGCCTCTTTCAGCTCTGGCTTCTTATTTTTCATATATATTATTTATTTTCATATATATCATATATATTATATATATTATATATATGTATTTTTTTTAATGGTTGGACTTGATGATCTTAAAGGCCCCTTCCAACCTCACCGATGCTATATCTTCTTCAGAAATTCAGTAGCCACTCACAACATTCAGCAATGAATACTTTTGTGGTGTATACACAATATATTTTGGTGACTGTTGCCCAGAAACAGATCTCTAATATACACTGCACACACACACACACACACACTTGTTGCTTCCAACTTGCAGTCCTTCAGTGTGTAAAACAGACCACAAGACTATTTCTACTTCTCATTTCCACTGTCACCTCTGGAGCGCAACTGTTATCAGTCGTTTGCAATTCATGCGTAATTTAAAGGATATCACAGCAATGTGTCATATATCACTCTGTAAAGCAGTGATGGCTACCTAAAAACCTGTTTGTCAACTCTAATGAATCCACATTTAAACTCGTCTTATTTCTCAGTTATCATACACAACAGCAGTACATTTTTCAAAAAACTAAGTTCTGCCTGATGCTATGGGATACACCAATGTTTCTACTGTNATGAATGAACTCGTAAAAATTGGAAAATCGGAAAAAAACTGACTAAACAACATTTTGATACACTCAGATGAAGCACGTCTCCAGAAACCTGCTCTCCACAAAGCCCTTGGCAGCCTTGCCACAGGCTGCCCGGGACCAGGGCCAGGAGACCTACCCGATGCCGTCACAGGCTAGAAATTTCACTCCAGCTACCTTCAAAGCCCACCAAGACGACAGCGAGGTGAAGCAGCTTTATTTGGCACTACAGTGCAAGTGCTCCTTAGAGGTGCTGTGGGTTGTCAAGATTTATTGGCCCTCCTCCCTTTGCCTCTCATTCAGAATCTGGGAATAGTTCAAGGTCTGACCCAGTTGTTGGTACTGTCTCCATGGTCTCTTGAACACAGGTTTCCCCCACGGCAGCACTCACGGTCACAGTATAATTATATATTCGTCAGCCATTACTTTCTATGGCGTATCAGCTCTATCGCAAATGACATCCCAATAAAATGATAGCAGATCCACTGACATTTTGCCTCAACATTAAGAGATGTGACAAAGTCAAGGGATGCATCACACACTTCAGGGTAGCGAATGGGTCAGACCAGAATCCCCAACAAACTTGGCAGAAGATTTCCTTCTGCCATTCTGCCACCCCAAACCAGGCACCTCCTAATTCTAACACCTGCCTTAGCATTGCCCACAGTACCAAGTTATTCCGTCCTTTTCGTTCTCCCTTTAAATTGACACCAAGAAGTGCCAAGGCTTTTATGTAAGCTCAAACCTGAGAATACATCTGTGTATATTAATAACCACCCCATACCCATTCATTCTGGGATCCATCCAGAACAGTGGAATAATAATTATTTATACATAGATAAACACACAAGTAGTATAAAACATAAATAAAAATACTTAAATACGTAATTCTGTATCTATATAGTTTGTGTATATATTCACATTATATATAATAATTTATTTACCTATACATATAAAGACATAACTATAAAGACATATATTATTAAGACATACATTTTTTTCTTGGTGACCAGGACTGTTCTTTGCACCACTGAGCTTCCACTCACTGACCTGCAGAAGAGCTGAAAAATCAGTGAGACCTTGACTTCACTTGAGTATCTCTTTTTCTCTTTGTTTTTTCCCCTTTGCAAACGCTTTAGAAAAAACAATGGACACAGTTCTTCCTTTTTAGCCCGTCAGTTTTCATTATTCCCCTCAATATCCTAATGAAGATTTTAGTTTGAGAATTTCCAACTCATTTCTGCTTTTGACAGTTGGTTTTACACCAGCACAACCCTAATATCATCCCATCAAAGATCAAAGGAGAAGAGAGTGAATTCTAATAAAATCATCTCTAATTCCATTAGACTTCAAGCTGTTCTTATGAATCTGCTCCTTGGGGGCCAATCACTGAAATGCCTCTTTCAGCTCTGGCTTCTTATTTTTCATATATATTATTTATTTTCATATATATCATATATATTATATATATTATACATATGTATTTTTTTTAATGGTTGGACTTGATGATCTTAAAGGCCCCTTCCAACCTCACCGATGCTATATCTTCTTCAGAAATTCAGTAGCCACTCACAACATTCAGCAATGAATACTTTTGTGGTGTATACACAATATATTTTGGTGACTGTTGCCCAGAAACAGATCTCTAATATACACTGCACACACACACACACACACACTTGTTGCTTCCAACTTGCAGTCCTTCAGTGTGTAAAACAGACCACAAGACTATTTCTACTTCTCATTTCCACTGTCACCTCTGGAGCGCAACTGTTATCAGTCGTTTGCAATTCATGCGTAATTTAAAGGATATCACAGCAATGTGTCATATATCACTCTGTAAAGCAGTGATGGCTACCTAAAAACCTGTTTGTCAACTCTAATGAATCCACATTTAAACTCGTCTTATTTCTCAGTTATCATACACAACAGCAGTACATTTTTCAAAAAACTAAGTTCTGCCTGATGCTATGGGATACACCAATGTTTCTACTGTGACTACTACAAAATCTTTACTTCAAAGCCACAATACAAATACAGTCAGGTGTTCCACACTGCAAACTGTTCTTTCTGTAACATAATACCACTTTACAAAATAAGAACTTAAACAATCAATATTCTCTTAGTTTGTTGTTAGTTCAAGATGGTTACAATTAAAGTTTCAGTACAGCGATCTATTAAGAGCCCGTAACAAGCCTCAGCAGTGCTGTAGATAAATTTACCTATACAGGAGACTTCAGCAGCACACATACAGAGCCGAAATTTGCAGGAATTGTTTTGTAGGTTTACACATTAGGATAATCTTTTTAATAGAACACGTAGACCAAGATGGGGGATTTCAAAAAGGATTATCCCTCCGCTATGTTATATTCTATTTCAAAATTTCCATAGAAACATTAAAACCCTTTTGAAATGCTATCAGTCTACTGTCACCAGTATTGTTTGAAACACCTGAGCCCACACCGCTGAAACTCCTTCAAATCCTTTGGCATCATATCAGAGTGAGGGTGCCTGACGCCTTGTGTCCTGAGCTATAAAGCCTCTGAAAAAAGAGCAGGGCCAATGCTACGGCTGCAAAAATACTACTTTCTTTTTTTTTTTTATGAATTAGCTGCATCTGTAACTGTCTATACATCTTTAAGAGACTGGTAGAATTAAAGACCTGATTTACATATCTAGTTAGGTATCTAAATCCCCTTTGTTTAATTGGAAATCAGGAACGTAAGTGCTGCGGTGGGTCTGGATCACAGTCTGCTTACCACAAAGCAGAGAATTACCTTCAAGCTCTGCCCATCTGCCTTTCTGCTGCTCCCCTCTCCTCCTCTACCATGTGCATCGCCGCCACTGGTGTAAGACCAAAGGTGATCATTTCTCAACCAAACCGCTGCTGTATCTGTAGCTGGTTAATCAAACGCGTCCCTTTTTCAAACGTGCATGCTGGTACTTTATCTGCCACTTCAAATTAGTGGCTCCGAAAATTCAGGTCCACTTGCAAACCACCGTCTGTCCCAATCCATTATCCCTTGACACTTGGTCAGCAAGCAGATTGTAAATTAACATTTCCATCTTCTGCCGTAGGCTTTTACTCATAGTAATTACAATAAAATCTCTTTAATCAGCAGACTCATAAAATAACCAAGACGGATGCCTTTTATTCGAGGAAGACCTTGTGATACACATTATGCCACCAGCTGCACGGGGAGAATATCGGGCTTTGCGGAGGTCGCGAGGGCGGGAGGCTTTCTCACACTCGAGTCGCGACCAGCCATTTGAGTTCCTCACTGAGGCAATGCCTTCTGCTGCGACTAAACTGAAACAAATAACAGGTATTTCCAGTTTTCTCTTGTATTCTCAGCGTATTTCGGATGATTTTAATAAGAACGATGACACAAAATGCCTGCAGATCACCTAAGCAGAGACAGACGTGCTCCTGTAATATCATTTCTACAGCGTTCAAGGCAGCCTTTTCAACCGGGCTTATAATTAAGAGCGCTTTTGATGGCGAAATTGGGCCTCTGCTGTTAATCAAAGGACCAAAGACACCCCTCAGCATGCATAATTCTGCACCTCTTTGTTTCAGGGAAATCTTGACAGGAAAATAATGGTTCCTTCCATTTCTTTCTTCTCCGTCAGTTAACCAGGGAAGGTTATTCTGCTCCAGCCTCCCAACTGCTGCAGCATAAATTACCGGAGGGGGAAAGAGTCGGTGGCACGTACTTCCCAAGAAACCTTCTGCATGTGTTTTGCACTGGGGGTGAGCGAACCGACTTGGGTAAAACGGCCTTTGCCAGAACCTACGGGTACAACCCAGAGCGAATACGGTGCTCGTTTAAAAATTGGGAGAATTGCAGCCAGCTGAAACAGCCCGTCCCCCAAGCCAAACCCATTTCTCATTCTTCAGATTTCCCCAAATATGATCTCATCTCAGACCCAGCTAACCTCAGAGGCACAGCACTGCCAAGACTCTTCAAAGGCTTGAAAGACCTGACAACAATGCACGTTATTTTTGCAAAGCTTCCATGTTGAAGTGAGTTCCACCTTAGACAAATCTTCCAAGGCTACCAATTGCTTGCATTTCCACGGTAAATTCTTAGGTTCGTAGGACACATCTGGGTTCCCACCTTGTAGACCTAGTTTGTACCCAAGGCACAAGAATTTCTGGTAACAGGGAAAAAAACCCAGAATTAAAAGGTACACAGAAAATAATGGGGAATTTGTATGCAAACAGAAGAAATCTAAGAAGCTTTGTTCAGTCCCAATCTTTAAGACAGGTCGAACAGTTCCTGATACTGCTTTTGAGTGTTTTCATCCTGTCATTGATTTATTTCCCAGATGAAGTAAAGAAGCTTAATCTTCAGACAGATATTGAAATCACTGCAGCTAAAGAGGTAAAGAGCTCTCAAAAATAAACCATCTTGGTTTGCAAAAGCTTTTTATACTTGCAAATTTCCTTAATCATTCCTTTTACAATGTGCAAGTTCAAGGCAAATCTAAATGATTCCTAAAAATTATCACACTAACAAAGATATCGTAAGGTAATCTTGACCATGAGTTAACTACCCCTGTGGTGCTTCCTCGATGCTACTGGCCAAAAAGGCTTGTAAGAGACACGGACACCCCCTCACCTTTGCTGTATTCCCTCTGTGCCACATCCATACGCCTCCCCCATGCAGGCCATTCATAATTCACTGAATTTAAAGTCTTACTAGGAAAGGATCCATTTTAAGAAAACTTCAGCATGAATTTTACATCAGTTTGCTCCTTTGGGTATTCCAGTATTCTTCAAAGAGAACGTGTCAGTAATTAATGCAGGTTCATACGTTTCTTCCTCGGAGTCAGCCCACGTACGAGTTTTTGTCCAACAGGACAGGCCTGAGGAGCACTGGGACCACCATTAGTTCTCTACAGTGAACCGTCAGCCACTTTAATGTAACTGTCTGGAGGTCCCACTGAAAGAAGCACGGTCTTTGTTTTTCATTGTTCATACAGAACTCCATCTGATCTAAATATCACCTTTCCTGACATAGCCCATTTTTACTGGCTTCGTATTTCCTTTACACTCCCCAACTTGGTATTAACAGCTAAGTGAAGAAATTCCAGAACTGAAATATTTAATTTGTTTTGAGGAAATGTAACAAAGTTTCTGCAGGGAACCATCATCACTATCTTCCCACTAGGATCAGGTAGAAGAAGTGGGAACTACAGCCATTTCCTTCTGGTTTGCAGTTATAGGGGGACAGGACCTGCACTCACAGGAGATGCCACAGAAAGACGTGTGGGGACACTGATCAAAGAAGAAAGAGAGCAAACAACAAGCCTAGCATCACTGGTTACAACAGCAGCTAAACCCTGGTCTATCAAACACCATCATGTGGCTCTCACAGCAGACTTGAGGGCACGGCATTACAAGATATCTTAGAGGGCTGCATCTAGTCATATTTTTAGTTTTAAATCAGATAGCCTGATAAAAGACAATGTCCCTAAAGGCCATTCCCACACGCTAAACATTATCTCCTGCCACCCACAGAGATCACGGGGCACAGCCTTTCCACGCTCTACTTTTGCACTCCATACTTAAGAAAACCATAATAAAAGCATCTTCTTCTCGGCAGCTCCCCACCCCCAGAAACTACCTTCTCTTCCAGAATTATTGATTTATGTTGTTATGCAACCTCTTCCAAAACTTACTTTGACTTTCTTCCCAGACATGCTAGTCCAACCACTGGAACAGCAGGAGGGAGATTAAATTTGATACCAGAATGTCTCCGCTATGGAGAAGCCAATTTCGTAAATTAGGAGCTGTTTTTAATCACTACAAACACTCTGTAGGCAACAGGGGTTTATTCTGATCTCTGCTACACTCACAGCGAGGAAAAGGAGCTATTAGTCTGAAACTGAAAACTTTACAAAAATTGGAGGACAGTCTTGATGGGTTTTTTTCATGCGTAATCACATGTTCTTCCCGCCTCACAGTCAGGGGATGAAGATTACAAATTTCCATATTTAAGTCACGAAACATACAATGTAAACGCTGGAGAGTCAACAGCAAACATCTTCAGATGCGCTCTGAGCCCTGGTGAGTGGATACAGCCAAGTCTATGCAAGAAGAATCCAAAAGCTTGTCTCTGCAAAGGCAATCCAAACCCAAAAAACTCACAAAACTGTCTGTTGTTGAGTTTCTCACAACTTTTCTATGCCAAAGGTGCTGTATAGAAAAAGGAGAGAAAGTCTTCTTGTAACAGTATGTTCAAGAATGTAGAAAAGTTTGAAAAAATACAAGCAAGCAAGCAAAAAAAAAAAAAATACCCAGACATCATTTCTGTACACAGTGGCAAGAAGAATTTATTTCAAAAAGAAACCAGTGTCATGATACGCGCTCCTCTGATTCCTTCTTTTAGGGCTTCCCCCTTGTTTTTTTCTCCCTGACACAGCAAGTTTATATGGTATCTTCATAAGTGAAACATACTCGTTCAGTGTTTTTCTAATACCTTCCCTTAGGCAACATTTGGGTTTTTGTACAACTGTTAAACTAAATGTTCTTCATCATATAGCTACAGTCCTGCACACAGATATATCGGAGTTTGACACTTGGACCCCATTCTTTGTAAAGTTGGCATCCTTGTAAAAAACCAGATTGTGAACTCAGACTCACACGGTAACGACAAAGCCCACTGATGTGTTATCTCCCTGTATCTCTTCAAAAATCACACTTTTTTCCACAGCACCGGTCACTGTTCAGGAACTTTCAACCCTGATCCTTTACAGACTAAGCCCGTATTTTCCTTTCAGAGTCCTTTCCGCTACTGCTTTCCAGCAGTAATAAACACAGTTCTTTCAGGTAACAGCTGTCTTGCAGCTTGACACTCTGTCCAGAAACCTATTACAATGACTGCTACAGGAAAATATCTTCAAATCAGGCTAGTCTCCAACAGGCTTTGAAACTATCTGAGCTTTTAAATGGGAGTGTATGAAGCTCATTTTCTTTGCAACACTTGAAGCCGAGCAAGTTACCTTAAGTGACCCAGCGAAGAGGAAGATGCCAAGCAGCATCTCTCTGAGCTCTGGGCATACACAGCCAGCACAGGGAGACTGCAAACCAGCAAGGGCCGGACACAGCACTTGAAAGAAAAACGCCTTTTTTTTTTTTAATTTAATTGAGTTGCAAGCAGTGGCCACATTGCTTTAAGCATCTAAAACACAATAGCAGATCAGAGTTTGGTGAAACAGGATGCCTGTCACAGCATTTTTTGGTTTGTTTTCAGAGGTTATTTAAGAAAAGACTTAAGTGTCCGCAGACATGTCCCAGGCTCCCCAGTTTACACCAGTATTCCTGTTACTCCAACAGGAACACTGCTACATGGTCAGAACTCCAAGGGAGCTGACAATGCAAGCTCCACGTTGACATTAACAAGCACACCAAATCACAAAATCACAGAATGGTAGGGTTGGAAGGGACCTTAGTAGATCATCTAGTCCAACCCCCCTGCCAGAGCAGGGCCACCTTAGAGCAGGTTGCACAGGAACGCGTCCAGGCGGGTTTTGAATGTCTCCAGAGACGGAGAAATATATCACTATCCCTTTTTTTTCATGACAGTTATGACTGGGACATACCACCAGGGCATGAAAAACAAGTATATTTCTCTAACACCCATGAAGTACAAGTGAACAAGCAACACGGAGTGTTAAGCTCAAATGCACTAGCTTTGTTCATGCACAACTTCTAGACACCCAAGTCCTTCAGAAAAGCTCTCCTGCACCCTTCTCTGCCTGATGGTAGGGAGGTACGGAGAGTTTTAACAAATATGGATTAAGCCATTCTTCTGCTGAAGAATACAGGGAAAATAAACAAAAAACCCCCACAGTCTACAGGAGAAAAGACCATGTTTTTTTCAGGGTGGGTTGGAAAAAGGACCAGCTCTTACAAGAAGGGGATACTGTCCTGCGACAGAATCTTCTACACCCCAATACAATACAAACCTAAACTCCCATTGCGAACAGAGCTAAGGGAGGAAGGACTGCATGGTTGCATGTGGTTACCTACCTCACCTAGAGATGCCAGAGACGACAGCATCATCAGTCATTTACCCTATGCTTGCATCAAGCATAGAGTCTGAGACAGGTGCCTCCTTCCTTCTCCATCTAGTTTATAAAGAAAAGCTTCATATACATAAAAAACCCCACTTTTTTCCTTTTTCATGTGAAAAACTAGCAGATGACTCAGCCCTTACAGCATTAAAAATGTGTATTCAGCATGAGACACGGTGAAAAAGTAAGCACCTCAGCTCATCATTCAACTCGGAGACTGACCACAGCCCCGAACAAGTACCTCAGGATCTCTCTTTTCTCTCTGCTAGAACTGAGCATCCATCACTGCACGCCTAATTCAAATAAAATAGACAGCACCCCCCAGAATCCTCCTGTAGTTATGGCAAGCTTCAGGTAAGCACCAAATAGTTGTCAGGCTCCAACAAACTCAGTGGAAGAAAATGCTCAGGTTCCCAAGCCTGGAGGAACAGCCCCAATTATTTGCAAGCCCACTGCCTTTCTCTTCTCCCCACACACACTAACCCAGATGTAATTAAGGATTAACTTTATATACAATAAAAGGGTCTCATCCAGGAGATGCGAAAATGATGACCAAAAATAGGAAAGGAAAAGTATTTGCTTAACTGTACGTAGCCTCTGTCTGCCTTCTATGTCGTTCTGATTTACATAAAATACTGTAGAAGTAATCAACACCGCTTTTTCATTTTTATCAAGTTTCAGACATTGATTAGGGATTGGCAAAGTTCTGCAGAGACAGGCTAGCAATAAATCAAAGGTTGATTTGCTCTTGTCTTGAGGCACGCAGAGACATCCCTCTGTTCTTAGCAGATTTTCTATCATTGGGTCAGTGTATTCTTGTTCCCGTCTCAGCTGGGATGATGTACCACGCAGTAATATGCAAAATGCCTCACTGCCAATATTAACAGAAGGGCACTGTACCATATTATTCATGCAAGATACTATCAAAAAATTATTTCACAAATCTGTTTGCTACATTTCTCCTCCCCTCTTATTCGCTGTTGACTTAGCTGCCGAAATCACTACATTTCAAATGCAGATGTGAACCTTACCATGAATATCAACATCTTCTGACTGAGCTACAATTTAAAATGTCAGTTCCAGGCAAACAAGTGAGCAAAACTCACGAGGGCATAATTTATTAACACTGTAAAACGGACTGCTGCTAATTTTTTTCCTCTGGTAATGACAGAGCTGGCCCCTCATCAGACAGGCACACACTCCAGGGAGTTACAGAGTCACCCTAATTCTACCAGCCGATTCAGGTTTTCGCATTCGCTTTGGTTCTTAACTGAAAACCAGGCAAAACACTAAAGCTACTGCTCGACAGTAATGATGACAGACAACATCCTAAAACATATTCGAAGAATGCCCCTTCCCCTGGAACAAAGAAAATTCCCCCTGTAGGAGATCACAGCGGCACAGAAAAGTAAGGCTGCGCGTGATATTAAAGGTAGAAACTAATTAATTTTGTTGTCCTAAAAATTGAACCAGATATATTTAGAAAGGTTTGTTCGATTTATTGTTAAAACATTAAGAACTAGAGTTTTACAACCTCAGGAGGCAGCCTGTTGGAGTGCTTAGCTATCATTAAAGTTACATGTGTTTTCCTTGGAAAAGTAAACCTTCTCATCAAAGTCTCAGAGAATACAAGGAACAAATGTTTACTGTGCTGCCTATAAACAACCTTTTCGAAACTTTGAACACTATCCTTTTTTCTCCTTTCTAGACTCAACAAATGTTTATCCATCAATGCTTCCTCTATCCAGTGATTTCATGCTATGCATTTATTAACTTGATTTTCCATTCTAAAATTATTTGTCACTTTTCTGTATTGATCTTTCTCTTAATGATTCTGGATCTCACTCCAGTTTATCGATTTAAATCTGGTCTTCCGTAGTGCTTGCAGTCCAGCTTGAAGTCTATAGGCTTTGTTTAGTCACATGAAGACAGGGCTCAGGGGGATCTTAACAATGTTTATAATAAATACCTGACGGGAGGGAGTACAGAAGATGTAGCCAGACCCTTTCTCAGTGGTGCCCCACTGAACAGACAAGAAGCAACGGCGCAAACTGAAATACAAAAGAATGTCCATTTAAACATAAGAGAAAAAAGAGAAAAACTCCTGTTCTGTTGAGTATGGTCAAATGCTGGAACAAGTTGCCCAGAGAGGCCGTGGCACCTCCATCCTTGGAGATACACAAACACAAACCGGATACGGCCTTGGGCAACCTGGTCTGGGTGGTCCTGCTTGACCAGGGGCGTTGGACCAGATCATCTTCAGAAGCACCTGCCTGCCCCAGCCACTCTGTGATCCTGCAGTTCTGTTCAACTGCATCCTACCATCCACAAGTTGATAAACCCACTAGATACATCCTTCTGACAGACAGCCTGTCATCACCGTTTACTCTGTGGGTTTGCAGTCATCCACATAGCCATCATCTTATATACACTCTAAATCTCCACATTGTTTCTGAGATGCCATACATGACTCTAACCAAAGTCTTGCTGAAATCAAGGAGGAACATTTGGGACTGTTCCTCCGTCCCAGCTGAACTTCAGTGTCATCAAATCATTTCATCTCAAGCAATCATTTCATAAAATCCATTTCACAAGCTCCCTGTATTCCATCATTCCATTTGTTTTCATCCTCAGTACTGTAACTAGAAGATTTAAAATCTATGTGCTCTATTACAAAACTGTCCTAAAACTTCCAGCTTACACTTGCTCATGGCCACTTGCTTTTGAGGAGTTAGGAGTCTGAGCACCTTTCTGGGTACCAAATTTGGCTGACTGGTCTGCAATTACAAGATCTTCCTTCTTTCTCTGTTTTAAAAACATACTCTCTGTATGCCCTCTTATGGGATCTCACCTGTCCTTTACGGTTTTTACACGGTAATTGCTCGTGGATTTGAAAGTGCTTCAATTAGCTGCTTGGGTAGGCCAGAATAAACTCCACCCTAAGCTTACAAACATGAACGCATCTAACTCATAAAAGCGTTCTTTAACCTGTTCTTCCCTTTTTCTGCCCTGTGTTCCTACCACCTTGGGGTTAGCTTCAACCATGCTAAGCAGCTGATCCCCATTAACCTTCTTGGTAAAGACAGAAGCAAGAAAGGTCAATCTGTATTCCAACTTCTTCTGTCATCTATTATTTTCTCATCTTCTCCTTTAGATAAGGGTTATAATTTCCTTTGTCTACCTCTACTTACAGAAGCTTTTTGCTATTTACAAAACTTCATCGTGTACTACCTCTCTTACTATCTGTAGCTCTGCATTTTTTTAATTTGTCCAGCACGTTTTTGATGTTCTTTTACCTTCAATAGTCATCACGCCCAACGAGTTTGTAAACATTTCTCCCTATGCCCCCCATACTGTTGTTCAGACACTTCCCTCTTATTAGCCAACAGTCTCAAATTAAGTCTCAGCCTACCTGCAGAGAGAAACAGCTAAATGATCTCATGTTTTTAGTATTCTTTTGTAACTCTCTTTCAAAGCTGCGCTAAACAAATCAGTCAGAGAGCATCAGCCAAGCAGTCCACCCACGTTTACAACCTTTCTTTACCTAATGATAATTACAGATTGTACTACAGACAGCCTTTAATAAACAGCATCAAGTTTAGAAGGAAGACATCTGTAGGGACCCTTCTGTTGCCATGGAAATATCTTCAGGCCAAGCTGTCTGTAGCTCCACACATTACCTCCATATTAACCTATTATTATGCTTTTCTTTGGGTATTAGTACAAATTATGTACTAACTCACCCCAATCAGATTATTATAAATGATATTACATCTGACTTTGAGGGATTCCAAGGAGTCACAAACGCTACAGATGAGGGCAAATTCCTGGACTTCCAGACAAACTGAATACTTCCTTGATGTTGCACGGATTTTATTCCACATTTTCAGCTTCCACCAGTAACTGGGGTAAGTCAGGGTTTCCAGCAAGACACGGAGCCCCACAGCCACCACAGCACTTTCTGAAGGCCAGTGAGCAGTTCACGACTAAATTTTGGTCTTATTGTTGTAACAGTTCGGATGAAACTTAAGTCGTGCCAGCTCAAAATATTAAATAGATAACTACTTTTTGAGACTGATTAATGCCGCAATAATCATGAACACAATAAACAACACTAACGAACGATGTAGAAGGCTGCAGCGATAGGCACAATAAATGCGTGCAACAGACACTCTCACATGGAGGACCTTTTGCTTCAGAGGACCCCAAAACATTTTGCAGCTATGTACACATAACGCTGCTGAAATGCAGT
Organism: Rhinoptilus africanus; assembly: GCA_013400135.1. NCBI lineage: Eukaryota > Metazoa > Chordata > Aves > Charadriiformes > Glareolidae > Rhinoptilus > Rhinoptilus africanus. Next base: position 413,045 of record VXBO01011338.1, read on the forward strand.
CCTCTCAAAGGGTAGAAGGTATTAAGCAACTTGCAAACAGCGTATAGCATAACAGTGAGATCTTTAACACCCACACAGAATAAACAGGATCTCAGTTTTTAAGATCTCATCCAAAACACACCCACACAGTCAAGTGCATGGTATTCAATTTACTTATTTCATATAAATGAAGAAAGAAATCAACCTCTGCTAAGAGATGAACCATTGGTCGCAAGAAGGGTGAGGGATCCAAGCTTGAGAATTAGATTTCTCTTAATTAACTATGACATTTTGACTGCTTCTCTAAAATTAAATAGGACATAATTGAAAATGTTCCTTACTCTGACAATATTTCATACTGTCAATAACTTTTAAACAGAAAATCAATCAAAGGAGTTTTCCCTACTGGCTTGAATTGTGACGCTAAATATTTTCAACAAGTATTTGGTAACAGACTTTTGAAGATGATCATTAAGATTGCTGTCCAAAGAAGTACAAGCAATGTCTTCAGCAGGAACCATAATTTGACATAATTTGAGGACATAATTTGAAACCCACGAAATTAGAAACGAAGAAAATGCCAGGAAACGTAAAACTAAGGCTGCTGGTGCTTACCTACAATGAATTGCATCCGCTAGTGAAAGGGGTGTTAGTGGAGGTGCTCAGATAAAGAAAATCGTAACAGAATTATTTTCTATAAAAGTATTTTCTGTATTTTTCTATTATCTTATAACTGCAAAATGAAGAACAAAGGAAAAAAGTATTTTTATCAGACAGTCCAGAGCATGAACATTGATGTAGGATCTATTTCTGCACTGCTGCCTCAAAGATAAGTCCACAGAAATCCTCCCAGGACCCCCAGAAAATCTTTGATTATTACTCAGAAGTAACGTTAAGTTCAGTCAACGATTTAAAACATCTAAAGCTGATCCTTCCCCATTCTTCCTTACAACTTCCTTTCAATCTCTGTTTTGTCTCTGCTTGATCTTATTCCCTCCAACAAACAAACAAAAGATTACTCTTTTAATAAGCACAGGGATGTGTTTTTATGCAAACTACAAAATCAGAAATACTCGAGAACAGGGCTGCAGGATGAAAAACTCCACATAATGACAAGTGGCCCAGCTACCGCCAGTGGCGAGCAGGCAGCACCACAGCTAAGGATCTGACTTGTCACCTTGGTCTTTCTAGAGCAGCATCTGCACTACACCACCACCCCAAGGTCAGTGTAACTGGACATCAGACCCTGATGTTAGGAGAAGCAGCAATCCCACCTCCCTCCTGTCCCCAGCTCGCCTCCTACTTCATGCTGCCACAGAGACTCGCACAGTGGCACCAAGGAAGTAGCAGGCTGAAAATAACCTCTTCTCCTGTAAAAAGAATTAATTTTTATTGTGTATGAGTTCCTCAGTGCAATGCACTAGAAACGCTTCTCTTGGTGATGGGGAAGGAGCTTGGGGTCAACCACATGCAGGCAAGAAGACAAGGTGGGAGGATGCTGCATGCTGGCAGCAGTGCTGGCTTGGGAGGTGTGAGGGCAACGCAAAAGGGTAAGGGCAGTGGCACAGAATCACAGAAGAATCACATAAGTTGGAAGGGACCTTTCAGATCATCTAGTCCAACCATCAACCTAACTCTGACAAAAACCATCACTAAACCATATCTCTAAGCACCATGTCTTCCCATCTTTTAAATCCCCCCAGCGATGGTGACTCAACCACTGTCCTGGGCAGCCTCTTCCAGTGCTTGATAACCCTTCCAGTGTAAAGTTTTTTCCTAATATCCAGTCTAAACTTCCTGGCACAACTTGAGGCTTGAGGCTGTTTCCTCTTGTCCTATCAACTGTTACTTGGGAGAAGAGACTCACCCCCACCTCTCTACAACCTCCTTTCAGGTAGTTGTAGAGGGTGATGAGGTCTCCCCTCAGCCTCCTCTTCTCCAGGCTCAACAACCCCAGTTCCCTCAGTCGTTCCTCATAAGGCTTATTCTCCAGACCCCTCACCAGCTTCGTAGCCCTTCTCTGGACACGCTCCAGCACCTCAATGTCCTTCCTGTAGTGAGGGGCCCATCTGTCTGGACGGTTGGGAGTCCTGTATAATCAACTCACATTCAGTGGTGGCACCTTCCATCAGTAATCCCACTGGGATCAGCAGGACCATGCACAGACGACTTGTTGTGCCGCTGTCCCTAAAGTGCTTTCCTGTGTGTTTAATTTACATGATCGTACACTACCACTTGTAAAAAGCTCTTCATTTGTTCAGCACTCACGATAAATGGCCATCAGTGAATGAGACATCAGGTCGTACTTGTTATTCTACTGTCACCAATGACTGCTTGATGCTTGGTTTCATTTGGAAGGCACCACTCAGCCACTTTAAGTAACATTAAAGCTTCTCATTCATGTCGTAGGAGACACAATCTGAGTTCAAGGTTTACTGAATTCACCAGCGCTGTACAGACCCACCAGCCAGGCCCCAACCCTGCGTGATGCTGAGATCCTGCAGCGTTGGAGGACTCTTTGACTTCATGAGCTCCACTTCTGTTCCCAGCAGGGCACAGAAGATCTGCTCTACTTGTCCTGCCAACCTTCCTCTCTAGAAATGCTCCTCCAGCATGAAAGTCCCACAGGGCTGAGGCTCCATGGATGTGAAAAACACGCCCACCAAACTAAAGGTACCCAAAGCAGATGGGGCAATAATGCCAATGACAAACTGCAAGTGGAAGAAAAGGAGAACGATGGAGACAGGAACTGAGCATCCTCCCTCTACACTTCAGAAGCTGCAGAAGTTAAAGACAAGCAGCTGAATAACAGTGGAAAGTCAATCACTAGGCTTAATTTAAGATGCATTACATACAAAGGATCCCTGATGAAAAGCAGGCACAATAAGCAGGTCAGAAAAAGTAGTATTATTTTTTAAATAATTAAAAGAGAAAAACAAAGATCTCTGCAGATCCAAAGTTCAATACAGTTCCAATTAAGAACAATGAGATAACAACAAACAATCCAGCAGTGTTTAGCTGTACAGCAAACAATCTCTGGCAGCGTCACTGGCATCACAAACAATGCATGTGCAAAGAACCACGCACCTATTTAAAGAATTAACCGATAATCCCACTAGCACTTTCCATATATAAAACATATAATTCTGTGATTTCTGAGATTTTTTTTACATTTCAAAGTAGACATCGAAAAGAGTATTTTTTTAAAAATATGCTTTCCATCTAATCAAACCCCTAATCAATGAGAAAGTGGAAATAGGTAGCTGCCAAAGCGCGACGTGCACAAAGAAAGTGTCCCTTCCTAGGCAAGACGGCTTCGCAGAGCAGCGCAGCGCTGAGAAAGAACTTGCCACTTGACATACAGCAGTTGCAAAAGTGAGAAGATCGATGCTAATTAAATCAAGAGACTGCCACGAAAGGTCATGTTATTTAATATGTGGTATTCTTGGGCCTTTAAACAACACTTAACATATGGCACTTCCATTTTTTAAGTCACATTTCAGAGACTTTTCTTATATTTGATATATCAGATCTCCGTCTATGAAGACTTGCAGAATGAACTTGCAATACTGAGTGACAAGGCAATAACACGTAATGCACGTGGGAAAACTAACCTTTACTGTCTGCATACACACTGATGACCTGTAAACTGGTGGCACATGTAAATGGGGCTGTTCTGGTTGTAATGGGTTGTACTACAGTAGTTCTTGTAGGGAAACAAGACATTTCCTCAAAGAACAGGTTATGGAGTAAGATGTGTAACATATTCCTTTAAATGCTCCATGAAGACATAGGCAAAGTGGTACAGACCTCCTATCTTTCAATAAATTAACTTCCCTTACATTGAGGACTTTGATTAAATCACCTTCCTGTTTTGGGCAGGGGCTGAGGGAATGTTTAGGTAACGTTTTTGCTTTAAGCCAACAGCAACCGAAAGCATGAAAACTGGTTGTAAATCTGTATCTTACATATATAATGAGTGACAACACAAATGTCTCGAGAGACCTTGAAGCTACTGCAAACACTTGTCTGAGAACATCAGCTCAACCGTGTTTGTCCATGTTAACACAGGCAAGAAATATGCAGGGAGGGAGCAAAACAGAAAATGCCACTGCACAACTGAACAAATCCAACCTGCACCACGTAGCTCTGGTTCCCCCCGTAGGAATCACCTCCTCCAGGACTCAAATGCTTATTTGACACCTTAATCTGTGCTGGTCACCCATGCACCCATTCTACCCAGCGGAGAAAAAACAGGGGGCCAGAGGAAAATTTGCCTTGCCTGTCCTAAAGACAAAGGATGATGAGCACAGACACTTCTATTTAGCATTTAAATATCTAACTTACTGAAGAATCCTGCATCTGCTATTTAAAAAGGTATGTTAGCACTGAAAAAAAAAGTACAAAAAAGGCTATAAAGATGATCTGAGAAATAAACATTCAAGGATATATAGAGCAGGGAATACGCTTTGCTTTCGGAAAACGATGACTGAAGTCCTATGATAAACATCACAAGCCTGACTGACATTGTTCCTCACAACATAAGAACAAGTGCAACTGGTAGACAGCAGCTATAAAATAACTGAAAATAAGTAGTCTTTCATTTACCACCCCATTGCTACCAGTATTCTGGAGACCAGAAGCATGAATTAAAAGATGGACTGAACAGTTTCACTGGGAAGAGTTCATTAGTGGTTCATTAAACACAATGGTCCAAGTATAGCAACAAGCTTAAAATCATTTAGAAACTGCTGACTGATCGAAGTTACATGCAAGGAAGGATAACACGACACAGACTTTTTTATTCTTGCCTGTTTCCCTCACCTGTTAGAAACCCTGCTGGAGTGTGCAGCCAAATGAGCCTTCGGCTTCACTTGCCATGGTGGTTATGGTGGTCCTGAATAAATCGGCCTGCTATGGCTGCCACCTCACTCCACGCAACCAGACTTAGAGCATGAACTGCTTTAATGCACAGCATGTTTCACCATATGCCCACATAACAAAGGTTTTGGGTTATTTTTTTGTTAAGCGTCAACTTAGCTCCTTTGTGGATATTACCACTCAAAACATCATGCCGCATACTCCATCAAAAACCATTTGGATACAAACCTAGACAAAAGGTTGTGAAGCATCTGCTTTGTCACGTTCCCCATAACAAAACCATGAAAGAGACAGTTTGATAAACAAAGTATGAAATGAAGGAACATCATGAGATGAATGTTCTTCCCTACAGGTTTGTATTTTTCCCCAGTTACCATGAGCTTCCAGCAGTGCGAGGGCAGAGCTCACACTGCTCAGCCGAAGGCTCACCACAGGCTGAGGGTGAGGCTTCTCCAGGGGCTGAGGATTCAGCAGTTATCATACAGAAACAGTAATTTTAGAGACCAAGGTACACCCTCAGGCTCACCATCTGTCCCACTACTTTCCAATAAGGCCATCCGATACCCTGCTGTTGAAGTCACCCAAGGCATCAGCCAAGGGTTACAGATCTGCAGAGGATTTATTCTGGGGCTGAAGTATTAAGAGACAAGAACGGTACTTGGATTTAAGAATTGTAATGAAATCCACAGGGTTGATGGTTTGATTTTGAGCACGTTTTTATTTTCAGGCGAGGAAACATGACACAGGGGTCAGTACAACATGGTAAAGATGAGACCGTACACGTTAGACATAAAGCTAATTTTTCCTATTAGTGACACAAAGTTCATTTGAACATCATCTACTGCAGCACTCAGCTCACCCTCCAAAAAGAGCAACAAAACAAATACTTGTATTTTGCAAAAGGCACAGGTTCTTGTTCTTATCAGGGCACAGCGGAAACAGTTGTTTTCGAACCATGAATTCTTTACTGACTTACAGGCTGGTTAGCCCAGATAAACTCTCCTCCATACATTCTTCCCTGACAACTCAACTCAGATAAGGTTCTCCAGCTAAAAACTGACCAGATTAAGATGTTCAGGGCATTTCTGACAAGAGTGCTTTCCTTGGCCCAGCAGAGTCCAACCTTATTTTTTTTTTCCCCTCTGAGCTTATGAGAATGATGAGAAGTTCTTTTGCTTCCTCAAGGTCAGGCTTGAAGTGGTGGGTATCAGTGAACTAAATGATTTACTTGGGAGGAGACACGCTCTGAATTCAAAATTAGACTGAGCCTTTAACCGAAGCTGGACCATAAAGAATACATTTATCTGTATCTCATATGAAGAGGGGGTTTTCTGGAAAGCTTCAGTTTAGGCATTTTTCACCTAGAGTAAATTGATAAGTGGATTTTAGGAAATGTCTGTAGAAACACATCAACATGCTACAGATGAAATACTGAGAACAAGAAATGTGTAATGGGAACAGTCTTACGCACGTTGAAGACCACGTTGAAAACCCTCGCTGCTGCAAAAGCTTTAAAATCTTCATGCTGTATGAAACAATGTCCAACCAATAACAGTATTATCCGTATTGATCACCCATTTTTAAAAGCTGATCTGATCAACTACCTCCTGCTATCAGCTAATGACCTTAATATTTAAGCCACTCCACTGGCACTAGGCTCTATCCAAGTTAAAACATCGCAATTTCGTGTTTGATGCATCACTTCCAGGTTATGAAGCTCCTCATACAAAAAGGGGGAGCTTCGTCAAGTTCCTTTCTTAGAAGACATATTAAGAACACATTAACGCTCTATTATTAATCATTAATAATGCCAAAAAAAGAATCCTATGACCGTACATATAATAAAAATATAATTAAAATAATCTTATTATAATAACCCATAATAATAAAATAACAATATAAAAATATAATAATACATAAAAAAAAAATAATCCTATGTATAATAAAAATAAATCTATAACCAAACAGAATTATGCCATAGGATGTATCTTGAGCTGTGCAGCCTCCTGTTGTTCCTGCAGACAGCGTTAACTCCTGGTTTGTTACACTCAGAAGAGAAAGAATATGTAGCGTGGAGTTCGTTTTTCCTACAGGTCTGTAAGGAAAGGGATCAGCCTTTATGTCTCTTCAGTGTAAACTTGCAAATCACCTGCTCAGGAGCTTTTCTGTCAGGAAAACAAAGGAGCAAAGGAGCAAACAGAAGCCCGGAGGAGAAACTGTTCCCACTGACAAAGTCTCACTATCTCATGGATGAACACATCCCATCTACAGAATATACTGAAGAAGGAAACATCATGCCTATCAAGCTTCCCTCCTTGAAATTACTATCTTTGAAGCTATGTGAAACAGCAGACCTCGCGGATGAGGATGCCTTGGCTCCCGGAAATGTCTAGGGGAGAGCAGCAGGGCTTCAAAATAAATAATGATACCCTCACACCATTGTTTTTGCTCAGTCATGCCAGGGTGATCTTACCGTTTCATGTGAGATAACGATGCAATAAATCTTAACAGATCTGTGCCAATACACCTTTTTTTTTTACCCCCACCTTTTTTTTTTCTTGCATGACACGCTCCCAAGATCTCTAGCATGCAGATACATCGCCCCCATAAAGAAAGGCCTTGATTCTGCCAGTCCTTGCGTGGCTCAAAAGGTTGATGCACCCCACTACCAGACCCAGCGCAGGCAGGGGCACGATAAAGGCTGAGCCTCAGACACAGCTCTCCCTGGTGTTTGAAAACTGACACTCTTTCACATTCACGATCCTCCATGCTCAGAAAAACAGCTTTAAAAACAAAATAACAATGAAAAAAAAAACCCTCAACAACAGATACCATCAGAAAAAACAGGGTTGCAAGGAAATCTCCGTATCATCCTAACCAGGCCAAGCCGCGCTGCCGTGTGGCTCTGTTATTTCATGCCATGTCACTTATCCCTCCTTGGCTGCAGTCAGGATGCCTGCCTTGTTCAGCTGCTCAGCACCTGCAGACCGCATGGCGAAGCCTAAACCGCGCCTTTCATCCACAGGGCACGACTGAAAGCACGACTTCTGAGTTAGGGTAGCATATATCTGGGGAAAGGGACCTGGGNTTGGACTAGATGATCTCCAGAGGTCCCTTCCAGCCCCTGCCATTCTGTGATATGCCACTCTTCCCCTTCCCTGCATGCCCCTTCTGCTTCCAGTCCGCTTTGGTATTTGCTTGACTCCTCGGAAAGCCAAAATTATTGCCATTTTTTTTCTACAGGTTACTCTTATGCCGGACTGGCAAACTGAACCGGCTCACCGAGTGATCCCACGGGTCCCAGCATCAGCTCAGGGACGGCGGTCAGGGAAAGGAGGGGGTGAGAAAGGCGAAGAAATGGGACAACCCCTTCCAACGCCTGACCTAGCCTCCACTACAACTAATGGTAAGATTATTACTGCAAGGAGTATTAGATCTTGTTCAGACTGGTGAGCACTCATGCTGTTTTTCTGGTAGCACAAGTCAAGAGAAGCCACCACTCTCTTGTGTTCAGCCAATTTGCTAAAAACTGGCTGTAAAAAGCAGAGGTCATCATTTAAAACATCAGCACAGACAGGTGGAAGAATCTTGTCAGCTGCGGCCCTGAGGTATGTGTGTCTGCAAGAGAAAGAACAGAAGGAGCAGAGACGTTGAAACAAGGCAGCAGAGGAGCACAAGCAGAGGATGACACCAAGCTGAGCGGGGCAGTGGATACGCCTGAGGGACAGGATGCCATCCAGAGGGACGTGGACAGGCTCGAGAAGTGGGCCCGTATGAACCTCATGAGGTTCAACAACGCCAAGCGCAGGGTCCTGCACCTGGCTTGGGGCAACCTCTGGTATCAACGAAGGGATTGAGAGCAGCCCTGCCGAGAAGGATTGGGGGGGTACTGGTGGGTGAAAAGCTGGACACGAACTGACAATGTGCGCTCGCAGCCCAGAAAGCCAACTATATCCTGAGCTGCATCAAAAGAAGCAAAGAAGCGTGGCCAGCAGGTCGAGGGAGGTGATTCTGCCCCTCTACTCTGCTCTGGTGAGACCCCACCTGGAGTCCTGCATCCAGCTCTGGAGTCCTCAGCACAAGTCTTCACTGACGACTTCTTTTTTCCATCCATTTTTAAAGTCAGAAGGTTTTACAGAGCTACAGACCAAACGCAAATAGCACACATCCAACTCCCAGGACACATGGAAATAAGTGTTTGTAAGAAATGCCAGCATCAAAAGTTCTTCTCCCCGGCGTCTTTTATATGGGTTAGAAGAGATGTGGGCGACAAAATGTGAATGTGCCAGTCAGTGATTTAAAGAGAAGACTCAAAACAGTTACTAGGGAAGATTTGTGAAATCCTCATCTGTCTTTTGCAGCTGCTCGAGGAACGATCCCCGCGGGGCTCGGGTCAGGCTGCGGCTGCGGGGTGGGCACTGGCACCCACCACCACCACACCACGGGTGAGCGCTTCCCAGGTCAGCAGATGGGCACAGCAGGGGCTGGTATGGGGCAGCCGGATGGTCCCATGGAGAGATTCCCTGCGCAGGATTTCACATGGGACGGCAAAGGTTGATTATCAAAAATAAAACCTTTTCCTTTTTCACAAGGCGTATTTTTCTCTTAAAATCCCCACTCAGTACTTATTCATTACCAGTTTCCTCCTGTTAGAGAAATTACTCGGTTGGCATGGCAACATATTCCCACCCTGAGTTTCTATCCCTGAGCCTCCTTTCAGCTCCTGAGGACTGTGAGCATCACCCGTCCCTCTTCACCCGCTCACGCCATTACCGTCCATACCCTCCTCCTTCACACAGGCTTTTAATTAAATTGCGTCCGGCATCCATAGTCCCGCCCCGGGATCTTGTTCTCTGGCTAACGCCTTCTGCAGGACTGAGCTGTGGTTCAGGAACACAGGCTCAGCGTAAAGAGCGACTCCAAAACGCACAGGGGAAGTAGTCAAGGCTCAGTTACCGACCTATGTCATGCATCTTTCACATGAAAAAAAATTACTTTTCAGGAGAAAAAGATTTTTCCCCTTCCAAAGTAAGGCAAATCCATCTACTGATACTACACGCAAAATGTTCAACATAAAGTTATTTTAGCATAGCACGCACCCAAAGTACATTTGCTGACGTAGTCTGCACTCAACATTAACTACTGGCTAACAAGAAAAAACACGTATCTTTTTAGAGATTATATGGTTCTATAAGTCATTTGAATGGAATCAAGGAACGTACTAAAAAAATCAGGCTACTCAACCAATGATTCACCCCGACTCATACACATTTCAGAAAAACTTTCCATTTGATAAGAATAAAATTAGTCCATGAAGAATATTTAAAATTCAATTCTGCATTAAAAAAAAAATCTCTTGTTGTAGGACGGATTAGAAAGGGATTAGTTTAATGGCAGAGTTAAAACAAAATTAAGAACAAGCATCGTGCCTGACATGTAATACATTACTCTGCCTTAAAAAGCCAGGAAATTTCATCTAGTTGATTACTTCCAATTATTTTAAGGACTTTTATGCCCCTCAATGGCTCTAAGGATTACAGTAGCAGTTTTTATAGATTTAGGATTCCTGCATGCTACCCTGGCCCCAGTTCAGTGCCTTGAGTAAGTAACAGAACTCCTTCTGTTCTTGAAAACTAAGCAGGTATTTATATTCTCTGCTGGATGCTGAATATTCAGTACCTTTCAAGAACAAGCCCACAGCACACTTTCCACTCTGGACCAGATATTTCATACTCTGCATATGTGACTTGGATTTACTTTATTTTGAGCACCGCTTGTTTCTTTTTAACTTGGGCATTGCAGACAGGAACTTGTAAATATCAATTTACAGGAGGCTGCAAGTGTTTCTCCATAATCCACGTAAAGATAACAAATTTATAGATAAGCCAGCTATTTTATTCTTCAGCCTTTGATAAATATTTGATCCTTTTCTGACAACAATGGGGTCCCCATCTAGACTGTTAAATTGGGATGAAACTCCAGTAGGACTCTTCGGTAGGCTAGAAGCATTTATGGCATTTTAAAGCAGGAATAAATTAATGCTTGTATATTCAATACTAACAACATGTGTATTTATTTTATGCTAAGAGCTGTCTCAAATTGCCACTTTATCTCATCAATACCCTGAATGGGTTATTCAGGAAAAAAAGTAAGTGCATTTCATGTTCCAGGCAAGTCTTTCAGCCTAAATCCATTCATGACAACTAATGTGTATAGTAACAAAGCAAACAAACTCAAGCTTCAATAAGCCAAATGATGAACGGTGTTCCAAGAGCAGAAGTAAGTAACACCTACCTTTCCACTCTGGATTTTTTTAGTTTATTCTGTAAAAATGAATACTATTCAGAAGTCAACTGGAATAGTTTCGGCTTCTATTTCTGCCTGCTTTCTGTAGGCACATGCTACGAGTTGCCATTGTATAGCTAAGAAGGACCTTTCATCAGATCCACTGTGGTCGCTCTGGTGTTCTCATAAAGTCCCATATGGACAAAACCAAAATGACCACTGTTTGTGTGGAAGGAAGAACTTATTGAAGTTGTGGTAATCAGAGGTAGCTTTCCTGAAATGACCTTTAAGTAATGGGGGTTGAAACCCTGAGGAGAGTGAGTTAAGAAAGACAGTAACAGAGACCTAGTCAGATTGATCTAGACCCTCGACTATAGGAGAGCAGAAGTTTCCAGGGAACTACGTGGGATCTGATGGGAGGTAGCTCTAAAAGGGCCAAAGAGCACAGGAAAACTGGAAGATCTTGAAGGACAACAAAGTGCAAGACTAGTCCACCCCACTACTCAGAAAATGAAGAAGTATCAGGAGACCAGCTTGGCAGACATGGAACACGTTACAGAGCTCCAGTGCAAAAAGGAAGTACAGCAGAAGCAGCAAGCAGGAACAGCACACAGAAATATCATGCAAGGATGGCGTCAGGAAAGCCAAAGCTCAGATGGAGTTCAGATTTGCAGGGAAGATCAGAGGCAACAACAAAAGCTGCCACCAGTGCGTTAGAAGTAAAAGGCTGGACAAGGAAAATGTGGGTCCATGACTAAATGGGGCGGGTGAGTTATTGAAAGTGAACACTGATAAGGCCGAGGTACTCCATTGTCTTCTCTGCAACAGCCTTCACCAGTACAGCCTTCATGTTTAGAGATGGGGTTCAAGGAGAAGAAACACCAGTGAAGAACAAGACCAAGTCCCAGGGATTAGCTGAGAGGATTCAAACCACACAAGCCCATGGGATCCACCTGTCTGCATCCACAGGCGCTGGAAGAGCTAGCAGTGTCTTTGCAGCACCCTTCTCTGCCATGCTTGCAAAGTTCTTGAAACCACGGGAGATCCCTGACAGCTAGAAGAAAGCAAATTCTCCTATTCAGAGAAGTACAAAAGGGCGATCTGGGGCACTACAGACCAGTCACAGTCCATGGAAAAGTCATGGAGCAAGTCCTCTGGGAACGGACTTCTAGGTGCTGTGAAGGAGGAGAAGGTGCCTGGAACAGTCAAGATTCCGCCAGGGTGAAGCATTTGATATTGCTAATGGTCCCCAATCCTACCTTTCCTTCCTCAGTCAACAGTTGTCACTCCTCACCAAGAATTCCCTGTTCCACAGTGCAAAACAGGAGTTCATGAGTAATCTTTTATCAGCTTACACTTCCCTGTTCACAAACAGCTGCTTAGTATTACTATCCAGCTTTGGATTCCTCAGAACAAGAAGGTCATGGACCTGTTGGAGTGAGTCCAGAGAGGGCCACGAAAATGATCTGAGGGCTAGAGCACCTTTCCTATCAGGACAGGCTGAGAGAGTTGGGGTTGTTCAGCCTGGAAAAGAGAAGGCTCCAGGAGACCTTACAGTGCCCTTCCAGTACCTAAAGAGGGCCTATAGGAGAGATGGGGAGGGACTTTTTACAAGGGCATGTAGTGACAGGACAAGGAGGAATAATGGCTTCAAACTGGAAGAGAGCAGATTCAAATTTGATATCAGAAAGAAGTTTTGCACTACGAGGGTGGTGAGGCAGTGGAACAGGTTGCCCAAGGAAATTGTGGATGCCCCATCCCTGGAAGTGTTCAAGGCCAGGCTGGATGGGGCTTTGAGCAGCCTGGTCTAGTGGGAGGTGTCCCTGCCCATGGCAGGGGGGTTGCCACTAGGTGATCTTTAATGTTCCTTCCAACCTAAACCATTCTATGATTCTATTAGAAGAGCAAAACCACCAGAGAAATCCAGAAAAGGGGACCAGGAAACATTTACAGCCACCAAGCAACAAGTACTAGAGAGCTATCAGAATACAAACAGTCAGAATACAACCAGGCTGTATCCAAAACTTCTACCTGGCAGAAAACTATCAAAGAAAGTGGTAAATGATGTGGAAAGGCACCCACAGAATTAAAAATGTAACACAGCATATCCGTAATCCAGATAGGAGAGGGTGATGCTGCTGTCTTCCAAAGACAAACTAACATGACTGCTGTGGAATTTCCAGTAACTCGCCTACAGCAATGGCATAAGGTCCACACACAGCATCGTAGATGAAGATCAAATCCGAAGTCAGTGCCTTGGTGTTAATATTGATCTCTACTGTAAATTATGAAAGTAGGAAACAGGCCACAAACACCGCTGCAGCCGTCTGTGGAGGTGGGACATGGGTGACGCTCATGTGGCTGGTGTCTCCTCAAGGAACAAGGGAAGTAGAGGCATTCGGGAGGAGGTAGGGCTGGAGAGCTTTTCCGTGAACAAGTCTCCCTTCATTGTGTCTCCAGCGCCTCTCCTCCTCCCTGCCTACCCCAAAGGGCTAGGACTCCATCACAGGGGTGGCCAGCGCGGAGCAGCCATGGGCTTCACCATCCTCACGTGCCTGAGCTCCGTCCTCGGCCAACGGCAAGCACCGGCAGCGACCCACGCAGGCAGGGGAGGACGAACACCGCCTTTCGTTGCCATCGGCTTTTTTTGCCCGTGGTTCCTATGATTTTCTGGTGTGTCTAAGCAATGCAACCAAGCAATAACAACATTTGTAAAAGGATGCCTGTGAATGCAGATGCCCCTAAATAACAGTTTATTAAATACTCAGCCTCCCAGCATGAAACAAAGGGGGTGAGGGGGGTGAAGAAAGAGAATTAAAAAAAAAAAAAAAATCAAGAAAACAGGATCCTTAAAGTAATTTATGTAAGGGTTCATCTCCACAGGGAGAAATAAGGAAAAAAGCCAATAATGCTAAAAAATATACAGCTCTTTCGGTACTTCCCAGCAGGATACAGAACAAGTGTAAAATATACATTAAAAAGATTATTTATCAGGCAACCTCACATAGAAGAGCTAAGAGAACACCAGCAAACAAGTGAAAACCAGAAGTAAATCCTTCTCCTAACAAACAACAAAGATTAAAATAATTTTGGTACTATCATAACATAGTGGCATTTGTCTCATGCTGCTGAGATCTTCTGCGATACTGTAAATTATTGAGTTATATTGGCTTATGCTTATTTCTTCTCAAGCTAGACAGTATATAATAAAAATATAGTAACAACACACACACAATACTTCTCAATTCAAGTATCTCAGTGTCCTTAAAGAAATAAAGTACAGCAATTATCCAAGTGAGAACCAGGAATACAGAAAGATTTCACTTCACCCTGAGCCAAAACAAAGGGAAAGGACGAGAGCTCAGACTACTCCACTTCTCTCATACCAATGTGCCCTGCTGATCAAAACACACGCTGCCATAACAAAGTGACTACTCTAATGAGCATTAAAACAAACAAACAAAAAAATCAATGCAATTCACCGGTAAGTAAAAGAAGATGAAACATAATGATTAACTTTTCTCCTAGCGAAATGATTTAAAGATTTTGTGGTTCACAACTATTTCACTGAGATGTTTCAATGGAAAACATTTTAAATAAGGAACTCTGAACCATGAAGAAGTTACTGTGCATCAGCAGGTCTGCACTGCCCACCTATACATACAATCAGACGTGGAGGTAAATGTGAGGTAATTCAAGGTAGCTTTCTCATTAACAAAAGACGTATTACCTAGCTTACCTTCACTGGTTTCTCCATAGGAACAGAGGGACTACGTTCGCTCAGAACCTATCAAATTTCATTGAAGTTGCAACCTGAATTGAACTTCAGATGCCCTATCAGGTAAGTCACCAGAGCAGAAGCGCAACTGCTTTTTAGATGCCAATAGTTGTTTTGCATGAAGTCTAAAACTCACACTACTGTGTCTTAGAATTGCACTGCATTGTGACATGGAAAAAGAGAAACCTGTGTTGAGTTTCAATGCAGAAATGCAACAGGATTTTTACTCTGCTCTTGTGAGACCCCACCTGGAGTACTGTGTCCAGGTTTGGAGTCCCTAACATAAGGACACAGACCTGTTGGAGTGGGTCCAGAGGAGGGCCGTGAAGGTGATCAGAGGGCTGGAGCACCTCTGCTGTGAAGACAGGCTGAAGGAGTTGGGGTTGTTCAGGCTGGAGAAGAGAAGGCTTCAGAGACACCTTATAGCAGCCTTCCAGTACATAAAGAGATTCTTTATCAGGGAGTGCAGTGATAGGATGGGGGGTAATGTTTTGAAACTGAAAAAGAGATTTAGATTAGATATTAGGAGGAAATTCTTTACCGTGAGGCTGGTGACGCACTGGAAGAGGTTGCCCAGGGAAGCTGTGGATGCCCCATCCCTGGAAGTGTTCAAGGCCAGGCTGGATGGGGCTTTGAGCAGCCCGGTCTAGTGGGAGGTGTCCCTGCCCAGGGCAGGGGGCTTGCCACTAGGTGATCTTTAAGGTCCCTTCCAACCCAAACCATTCTGTGATTCTGTGGTTTTAGACTCCAGTGCTGTATACCAACCGATACATGGCACACTCTGCTCTCCCGTGATTATAGTGTTAATATCTTTCTGGCAGGATACAAAGAGCAAAAATCCATACCTCACTGGTTCCTCAATTAGGATTGCAAACTAGATCAAAATTACAGTTAAGCTGTGGATATTGCATTCCCAAAAGAAACAGAACACAAAGCACACACAAGAGTCATTGGTACTGGGGTTATCAGTGGGTATGACATAAGTGTAGTTATTTGGATGTTTGAAAATTTTTCTTACACTTTTTTTTTTACATTTTCAACTATTTTTTAATACAGTAAAAGAATTGTTAACCTTTCACATCTCAATTTTCAACCCAAGACATGGATTTAGAAATTCACAGTAACCCACGGATATACAGCTTGTGTGTACCATGCTTATTTTTCCTTATGGCTAGAGCTTTTCAGCTGAATAAACCTTCCATGAGATTCCCATCACAAGCTCTGGTAGCAAAGCACGCTGAGAGGTCATACATCATCAAAAAAGCAGACTAGCTTCAAGGTGAGGTCACATAATAATTGACTGGGGATAGAAGGCAACCAAACTATAATCTCACGATGCATTTCAGCTCCCAAAGCCAACGTTACTTTTTCAGCCCATATAAGCCCAAAAAACTGTTATCAATTAATGTATTTAAGGTATGATATATTGTGTAACTATGTTTTTTTCTATAGAACTGTAACAATATTATGCTAATTATGAAAAAATATAAAAATAGAAGTTGTGCTAATTTCTGGGTAATATTCACACATTCTCTTTGAGACTCTTCCCAGTCTTGCAGATAAAATACCTACATCTTCATAAAATCTAATTTTTAGTAAATGAAATCATCTTATTCCTGCCCTTCTATCATTATAGATATGGGCAATCTCTTTCTGGCATGGCACTGTTAGCTAAACACGAGCTGTTTGGAGCAGAGATCTTTCTCGGCTTCACTCCTTTTACACTTGCTACTACATTCCCAATACACGTGATCATTATTATCTGAAGATGTCCATTAAAGTAGCGTCTAAACACAACTTCTGCCTAATTAAACCAAGATATCCAGGGACCGCCCTTTATTTGTATAGTGCCTTGTGCAATGAAGTCCTTACCCATGACTGAGAATCTCCCTGTTCCTACAATACGTGTAACAAATGACACTAGAGAGAATAAGGATTACACCCCCTAAAGAGCTCTCTAAAAACCAACTTAACTGCCTAGGAAAGGAAAGCAATGACAGACAGTGGTCAGTAAATTACATCTCAGAGGATGTGGGATCTTTCTCTTTGTGAGAATTTCAGACAGCTTCATACGTCTTACAACCCCACCTGCATTTTCTATCTGTAAACTCTGTTAACTTGGCAAAAAGACCATCTGGCAAGTGTGACAGTGAGTGTGCCGACTGAGATGTTTAAGCTATCACTTCTTATTAGTCTTAAATCTATTACCTTTCTGTTGCACTCCTGTATGTGATCCCTGGGGGAAAAAATCCCAATAAATAAACTGCACCTACAACTGTGGTGCAAAAGTCCCTTAGCTCTCTATTCTAGAAAAGGACTGACTTCAAAAGGAGTAAGGAACATGTGCAACACTGTAAATACCCAGTATTTGGCAAGGAGACATGCCCAGAGTAGGTAGTTTGGGTCCCAGATGTCTCAAGATTCAGATACAGTTAACCAGGTCTAACTACAGGTCTGCGTTAATAGCAGTACCCACGACCTTCTTCCCAGCCTTCCCCTCTCCACAGGATAGAAGATTTCCATGACTTCCAATGGCGTGACTGCAGGATGCATACAGCCATTCCCCTTCTCCTGTGGGGTTAGGTTTTCTTGGATCAGTGACCAGTTGACCCAGCTACCCCCGATGTCATTCAGTCACTGGCAATGGATACAGCAGGAATGCCGGGTTGAGAGCAAAGTTGTAGTAGTTGGCTAACTTTTATTCTTGAAGCAACCTTCCACTTGCCAGGAAACAGCACCCACAGCATTTATCAGCTTGTGGTGCTTTGTTTGGCTTAGTGAATCCAACTGCTGTAGCTGTGGTACACCCTTCTAGCCTGTCTTGCACCCTTCTGGGTTGCAAGCATGTCCTTCAGCAGAGCTAGGGGCTTTCAGCTGTATCTCCTTAGGTATCTCTCACATGGCTTTGCATCATGCCCTGTAGGTTATGTCCTTACTGGTCTTTGGGATGAGGTCTTGATTCCCTTCTGAAGAACGCCATGTATTTATGGCACTGTAAAGCAACTGATGAATTGAATCAGCTGTGTTTCTAACACGTCAGTAACACTCCTCTAATATCATCTACTGTAAGATGAAGAAAACCAACAGAAAGTAAGAAGGGCTACTTTCTTCGCAGAAGAGACTGATACAAGTGCACTATCCATATGCCAATTGTTTCCCCAAATCAGTCATGCTAAACATTAAGTAATTCAGAAAATGAAAAATAATTGAATTATTTGAATGAAGCAGAGACTCGTAAATTACAATAGCAAATACTAGAACCGCTCTTTCTTCTAATAATACAAAGAATGCACATAAGTTGAACAAATCAACATAAAAGGGTTCCCCATATAGTCAAGGAGTAAGCTTTGCTATTGAGACTATTCTCAACTGAATTTCAAGAGGTATTTTTGGAAATTTTTGAAAATAAAACAGATTTCTGTCACTATTACCCAGGCCAAGGTAGAACATGTTTATTTATATAATAACATAAGCATGGATAGCATTCTTCAGACACCAGACAACAAGATAATTTGACTGTAAATGAAAGACATAGAAAACAATACTGGCTTGTTAAAGAGTTTTGTCATTTTAGTCATTCTTTTCACAATTCAGCCATGATAAGGCATGGGAATGGAGACATATCAAGCAGAATCAGGAGGTGAATTCAGAATACGATATATAATCTTCAAGTAATGATTTAAGGGAACAAAATGCAGTCACAGGAATCAGTGAGACTGCAGATCTGGAAACAGAAAGGCTGATGAAAATTAGAGATCCATTATTCTGTATATCTGAAGATAATCTTGGGACACAAGTCCCACATTCATAGCTCCTTTTAACAAAAGCTTATGGCCCGACTCCCAAATACTCAAGGAAGTGTAACTTTGTAGGTCTAAGTCAGACACATTTACCAGTTTCTCGAAACTGGGCCACATCCCACAATGACCAGCAAGACTTCAAGACTTCACACTGAAGCAGTCAACACTATCTATCCTATGTCTTGATAGCAGCCATCAGCTAACAAATTCACTGCCCAGTCTGTATTACCATTTAAATTAATCCAGCCTCTGTACATTTTTAGAATGAGGAGTATTACTTTTCAAAATAGTCTTTGGCACAGCCAAGGAATGAAGATTTTTTTCCTGCTGAAGTACCCCACCTTCACCTACGTGGGGAGGGACCACCTTCCTTCACTTTATTCTCTGAAGCTGGTTACTGATATACAAAGATTTTACTGCAGACCAAAAAGATCTAAAGCTGTAGGTCACTGGAGGATATTAAATGATAAGCAAATTCACATTTCTAAAGTAATTCTGCCAATTTATTAGCAATGCTAGCTCCTGTTCCACAGTAGGGGAGATAATAACGAAGCCTTGTTAAAGGCCAATGTGATATCTTTTATGTAATGCCTTCTTTTCATTTGTGATAAAGTCATTAAAGCAGCAGTGTGTCTTCTTGAAGCCTCAAACAATAGTCTGCATTAAATCTCCTGTACAAAATTAAGGACAGTAGTTCACTAGAAAAATAAGCATCTGTTCTTGCTAATGCTGATGGTCTTCTAGAAATCATTAAACTATTCCAATTTGACGACGATAAAACAAAGCAGAACTGTTTTAACTTTCTCCAAAGCAAAGAGAAAATCCATTTTCCTTGTAAATGTTTCTTTGCTCCAAATTTGCCCAGTAACCTATATCTCATAAGGCATGTCTCCCTTACGGGCTGCCTAAATCCCGTCCTCCCGCAGTCATCTAGCTTGAACTCAATGCCTTTTAAACCTGGGTTGGCAAAGGTTTTCCTTCACTGCATCAACGCAGGCTGTAGCTCCTGAGTCCTGCCCACTAGTCACAGGCTCGAAGGAGCTGGTGTGTGGGGCGTAGCTGAAACACAGGCATCAGCCCCAATTTCCTTTTGGCCTCAGCTAGAGGTTGGGCTGGTTTGCAGTGGGAGTAGCTGACGCAGCTTCATTCTCCCAGGGCTACCCTAAAATTTCAGCCGGAACACACTTTCTTTGTTCTCTTACTCCTTCTGCTGTACTGCATCTTAAATCCACCTTCACTTGTTCTAGTTCACTTGTTCACTTGTAACACTTCTGCAGCGTAAGGACTGAGATGCTATTTAAGAATATTTCTTAAAAACCTTTCAGAGGTGTCAGCCCAGGTTTGGACACAGAGCACCCAAGCACAGTGCAAGACACAGACCAATCACGGAACAAAACAAAACACCTCCTAACAAGAAAGTTAAAGATCCTGGAGGACACACACAGAACATTATACTTATCCTCTCCTGCAAAAAGACTGAGACACCAATAGGAAAATCAAAAGCAACACGGGAATACAATGGATTGATTGCCTGTCTCGGTATCCAAATACAGCAGAAAATGCTAGTTTTGGCTCAATGATTTGCTTTGTCCTGGTTCTCATCTACATCATGGGTTACTTCTACTACCACCATCACCAGATGTACTCAAGTGATAACATCTGGTGAAAACCAGGCTACCCACAGTAGATCAGGGAAGATGAATTCCTGATTAAATGTATGCAGCCAGATGGTGCCTATTTCACTGTAGACATATGCCACAAAAGGTAAGTGAAGAACCAACTTAAAGTTAAAAGCTGGTGCTGTTCATATAAAATCTTCTTTTTCCTCCTATCGTGCTTCCATTTTGGTGGAGTAGGTGTAAAAGGAAGGGGAATGTTACTTCCTTCTGAGCTTTTAATTTCTACGGTGTCAAGTTACTGCAATGACCATCATTCACTCTACTAAGGTTGCTAAGCGGTGGTTATTTTCTACTGCTCAAGTCAATAGGTTGGTGGGTTAGTAGTTCACAAACTATAAGGAGACACCTGAATTTCAAAAAAAGGCTTTTAATAAGGTCCTAGGATAAACATATATTGTTTAATCATTAAACTCATCAAATTATGAAATAAATTGAAACCTTGGAGTAAAAATGGACTGAAACGCTGTGATCATGTCATCTGATGAAGTAATCCACCAAACCAGCATCGTACACATAACATCATTACGACAATTCCCACTTGAAGCAGGGATGTAGGCATTTCGCTCACCTCCTTGTGTTCTTGGCATCAAACTCGGAATCATGGAGGTTCCTTGTGGCCCCCGCTCTTTGCCAGTAATTCAGTGCTGGCACCAAGCGACTAACTCCCGAGAAAATCTCCGCACCTTTGCCTCCCCTCCAGCAGTAACGCACAGGACACCATAGGAACACAAAGGTGACGAGGCGCATGGACACCCGAGCGGGCTTTGACCCAGCACCAGCCTGACATCCCTCCAAGCATACACACTTGCCTCCATCACCAACTGCAACTGGACTCTCCCCTTCTGGCTGCTGTCTCATCAGGCCAACACTGCCGGAGCCAGGACAGCGGGGGAGATGGGCTGGGTGTCCCACACAGCACTGCATGCATGCATGGCCAAACAATATCCACATTCCCCCAGTAAAGTCCTTTCCGTGCATCCCACCTTGGAGGTCATGAACCACAAAGGACCGCTAATCAAGGCACAACTACTGAGGAAACACCTTTTCTGGCTGACACATTCACAAGCCCTGCAGGAAAGCATTCAATATCCCTAGGAGAAGTAGGCACATATCCTTGGAACCCACAATTAATCTAATCTTAATTTCAAGAAAGTTTTGCAGTCATTGCCTTGCAAACACCCATCACCACTAACATGGAAGACCCACCAAGACTGGGCTGCTCAGCTACCACACATGGCAGCCTCCCATGCTGCAACCTGAGGAGCAACACCCCTTGCTTCACCACACATTGTACAGCCTTGCCCCAAAAGGGCTAAGCGAGACCGTCACACAGCACCACAAGGGAATGATTCTGTTGCCACTGGAAAGGGCTGGGTGCCGATGCCAGATAAATTCAGATTAAAAATTAGGTGCATGCTTTCACAACAAGAACGGGCAACTACTAACGTAGCTGTGGGAGGTTCTCCACCATGGTCGGTTTTAAAATCAAGAAGTTTTTAAATATGGGCTCAGACTTAACAGGAGACAATTCAAAGTGGTCCTGTAGCCCCGCTCAGGCAAAAGATCAAAAGATCAGATGCTATTATCTCAGCTCCTCCAAAGCCTTATTAGGGAGGCATGGCAACTAGGTGCACTCTGGTCTGATCACTCAGCCCTCACCATCATGGTTAAGGGCCACTGGTGCTCCAGACTCCGTTGGTTTCACTCCTCCACAACTGACACAACCTTCAGGACAGCTCTAACCACAGCTGAAACTTTCTTTTCATAACCCTTGAACCATGTCTAACTTCTGCCCTTGCAGCAAACATAAAGCCAATAGCGGATACCAAGTAGGAACAGCAAAAAACCCAGCTGTCTTCCTGCAGGTTTTGGAGAAGTTTGCCTAGTCCTGTCTAACGTTCTGCCTCCTAAGTGATGACGCTTTGGCCACTACCTTCAGAAGACTCGAAAGGCCATCTCAGTTTGCACATTTTCAAAGTAGAAATCATGTCTCCCTGTACAGGCATATGGAGGTGCAACTCTAAGAACTTCAGGCACTATAATAGCACAAACAGACATCACAATTTCAAATTCGTAATACTTGGATCACATTTTAGTTCCCACTCCATATTTCCCAGTTATGATATTCATCTTTCCAAACAGCTCCACGTGCTGTTTTCAGTAATCACATCCTTCAAACACTTGTCCCTGTTATGTCTACCAACATCTACATATTCAAAACAGTCTCTGAAGCACATGCTAAACATCTGTTTCAACCACCTTTCTCTTTAGAGTTTAAGCCGTTTACTGGAAAATTTCCATCCTAGCAGCTAGCTCCTGTGTTAGTGAACTGGAGAATTCATTTTGTATTTATTGATTGTTCCCTAATGAAGAGTCATAAAGGTGCCAGAGACTCTTGACCAGACACTACTTAATTAGTACCAAAGCGCATAAAATCCCAAATCAAACCGAGCTCTTTGTCCAACAGCTCAGTCACTGGAAAAGAAAAAGATGACATCATTTTCTGCTTACACAGAAGTCCATAAAATTTTATTAAAAAAACCCTAAGGAAATTAAAAAAACTATATAAATTGTTCATTTCCTTCCAGTTCCTAAGACACCAAATATGTCTTCCAGAATCAAATCACACTTTGCTAAAGGAAGTATTCTTCATAAAGGACCCAGCAATATACATCATGCATAGAATTTATTTTAAACTAGGCAAATACCAATAAAACATTTGTCTTATGAACAATATAAAGTTTTGTTACAAACAAAGACATAATGCAAAGCATCCAGAAAGTATTAAAGTTTACCTCTAATGGATCTGTCTTTTCAACATCATGGCTCCTACAATAGTCCAACTTTTATGTTCTCTCAAACTACGCTGTACTGGAGTGTTTTCAGAGGCTATTTGCCCTCAAGAAGGCAGAGAGATGAGGAAGAACTCCATTAAATGGCAAGGTGGGGTTTTTTTTCCACTCAAAGCCTCAAAAAAATCCTAAATAACTAACGTCTCCTTGCAAGTCTTTCACATTAAGTCATCCTGAAAGTTAATTCCCTCTCTTCCATATAACTTAAATTCTCAATTAAGTAATTGAGAAAATAGCAGGAAAGAAAAAAGTCAACTAACAGAACGGGGCAAAAGCCCATCCTTACATGGCAATAGCATTGCTGCTTCTATTGGGCTCTCTGCATGTTGAACGCATCTGTCTTCAGAACAGGAAGGTCGCTTGGATTCTTTGGGATAACGTAAGAGGCACACAAGGATATAAAGATTCATGATAACACAGAATCCATTAAATACAGGGGCCTTCATAGTAATCTACAATCCCTGATGTCATTATTACCACCTATGTAAGAAAATACCCTCAATATGTCCAAAACCACAATCTTCCGTTTTCCTAAAAACTACCACTGCAATGCCAAATACTTGTTCTGCAAAAAATTCAAAAGCCTGTTCATGATCTCTGTCCTGTATTCACCAGCTGACATGATACCAGCTTTAACCATCTAAAGTTTCTAACTGTCTTACCATAATGGTAAATAAGTGTATTCCACAAGAAAGAGAGAAGGTTTGCCCAAAGAGAAAATGGAGTAGGACAAGCATATAAAGGATGAAACAACCACAGTAAGGCAAATATCCCAGGACAGCAGAATAGCAAAGATATGCATGGTCTTCTCAGGCATATGATTCTGTACCATAATCCATTATTCTTTCCCGGGTTTTTTTTAAACTGTACTTTTTTATATAATCATAAAATTACAACAACAGCATCTCATCTATTGCATACAATTTCAATAAATCTTCCGCAGAGTTTTGTTTTGTGCTCCCAAGCAGATGAGACTAGACGCTCATTGTTACGTCTCCCAAGAAAATGGGCTCCAAAATGGTAAAAAATGAAGAAAAACATAGAAAAGAAAAAGACGTTACAAAGAGAGGGACAGCTAATCACAGAGAAGCTCGGGAAGGGGCTGCAGGAGTGAGGTCGCACGGAAACCTCTGCTTACCCCTTGCTCGGATTCCAGCAGCTCTGTTTTGACTCTGACTGCCGGCATCCCATCAAGCATTAACATTCTGTTCTCAAAGGCGCTGATGTCCTAGGGCAAATAAAGGAAAAGGTTAATCAAAAAAATGATGGAAAACACTTGGTTTAATTCACTGGTTTAGTTCTACGATATTGTAGAAATAAGTTTCTTTTAGCAGAAATAAAAGTTAGCAAAGATATATTATTAATTTCAAAGAGTAGCTACCAAGTTACTACTTCCGTTAAAACAGTAAATTACAGTTTAACTTATCCTTAAAAAACAACTAAGTTTTTCTAAGCAACAAGGGAAAACAATCTCCAATTACCATTTTTTAATTTGAAAATAATCACACAGGTGCACATATATAAATTCCCTGCTTTAGAACTGGAAAGAAGAGCACTGATGTCAAACAGCTTCAGGGTTTTGGCAGCATACTTCGATATATTTGATTTCAATCAAAACATTGGTACTTCTGTTACCAAAGACAGGCCTCTGCTTTGTTTCTAAAATGATTATTTCTTACTAACCTTCTTATTGTGTGAAAAAATAACTCATTACTGACCTTCTTACTGTGTGCAAAACAAATAAGATAGTCACTGAGCTGATGTTACAGATAGCAATAACAAGGAGACAACCAGAAGTAGTTAATCACACTTCAAGGTTCTTCTCTACGTCAAGTATGTACTCCTATACCAATTAGACCAGACTTATGGCTGCTTCAGAGAACATCCTTATTATCTTCATGAAGTTGGCAAACTTACAGCAAACTTCTACTGTCCTGACATGACTCAATACCTTAAAAGGACAATGTGAGGAAGGGTCTCCTTACCCAAACAACCACCGAGACACTCACGCTTGCGCAGAAGCGTTTTGCCGACGCAGCAGAATTGGACATGCATGCGCAAAAAGGCTATTCGGTCATCCTGATGAATATGTAGGCCCAGGTGGAGTTATGTATTAGGTAGGTGGAATTATGAGAATATTTTGTGTATAAATAATGGGTGAATATCCCCAGTAACGTGTGCTAGATTGGTGGGTTTTCCCCCAGCACCCGACGTCGAATAAAGCAATATCTCCTCTCTAAACTACTTTCGGTTTCGGGGGCTTTTATTTCAGGAAACACTTCTGTATTACCTAGAGAAAGCAGACACTTGAATTCAAAGAAGTTCTAGTGAAGGTCTGTACACACACACATTATAAATCAACACACATCAACAGCTCCTCAGATTTTGTATCATTCATTATCTTGTAAAGTTATCAGCGTTTGTTTTCAGTTGAAAGTGGTTAACTATATGAAACTCTGGATTAACAGGTTGCCCAGAGGGGTTGTGAACTCTTCATCCTTGGAGACACTCAAAAACTGTCTGGGCAGGGTTCAATGTGCTCTAGGTGACCCTGCTCGACCAGAGGGGTTGGACAAGGTGACCTCCAGAGGTCCCTTCCAACTCAGTCATTCAGTGATTCTGCACGATTTGTCAATGAAAATCTCCGCGCGCTCACCTCTGACCCAAAAGAAATAAAAAAGCACATTAAAAATATATGTTGTCCTTGTAGTAATGGGCAATATATGCCGAGAGCTCGGATGTGAAGCGAGGTTTGCTTCCCTGAATCAACATCCCTCCTCCGAGTGCCTCATCCCGCTGTTGCCAGAGCAGTTGATGGAAGAGATGCAAAACAACCTCTTGTGCCTTCAGTTCAGACACTACTTCAACCTGAGTCAATTTTCGATTCCAGCCAGGGCTCAAGGCTGGTGTTTGAAAGCTAGCCCCTTCAGCTGCCATTTAGTTTGGACAACATGGAGAGAATAAAAGACATTTTATCCCTCAAGCTACAATCTGACCTTACAAATCCAGACAACTTGGTCAGCGGTACAGAAACAGGAAGACGTCACAGCTGTTTTTCAAAGAGCGAAACTACAGCAAGTATCACTTATAAGTGACTCGTTCACAGCCACTTACTATCTGCAGCCCCGTCTGGAAGGCAGCGCTTGAGACTCGAAAGTCACTTCCTCTATAACAGTTCCCTCGTAGTCCTCAATAACCGCACGGTAATGGAAAAAAACGCTTTCCCGGCAGCCGCTCTGTGCAGTGCTGCATGCTGCCGTCACTAATAAGGAGTATGTTCAAAGCCCTTTTGTCTTATCACGGCTCCTTCAGGGGAATTTTAAGAAAAATGACCTGTCCTAATGGAGCTTCCAAGATGCATTTTTAAAAACTTAAATTACTTTAGACATTTTTTTTTTCCCAATTAATACAACTCAACCCCAGATCTTCATTTTCAGGGATCTAAGTATTGCAGGAACTGTTTTTTGGTTTTTTTTTTAACTTTAAATTACGTGCTGAAAAGGAGGGAAACCAATATACCCATGCTCCAACATGGTGTCACAGGCAGAGCAAGTAACCTGCTTAAAATGCCCGTTGCCCTCCCTTTGAACCCTGTGTGTTACAGCACACAGAGCTGTGGTCTGATACCACAGGGGGGGCAGGAACTTGATGGTAAAACAGATAAGCAAAGGCAACACCAAATGCAACCTCTATTTATTCTTTTTTCCTTAAGCTCGGAACGCTTAAGGTAGAAAATGTCAGATCAATCAACTTTCAGCAGAACACCTCTGCGTTCAAACATGTGAATGAAGACGAGTCAAGCTGTTGAGAAGTCTTGGTCCATGCTACGCTACCGCTGTGTATCTACTGTGGCTTGACACAACAGGAAGAAGAAACAAAAAAAGATAAAAATGCTCCTCCTTCTCAGCAACTTATTTTGTGCACCTTGATCGATAGTCAGTATTCGAGGCACGAGGTGGGGAAAGAGCAGGAGGGACCCCGATGCCCCGAAACAGCTGGCGGAAAGGCTTCCAGGCTTTACATCCCTCTTCCCAGCAAGGGCGGTGCACTGTTTACTTATCAGAAGCGGATGCCGGGTGTCACTGAGCTCCAGCGGTTTGGATGTGGTTTGGGGTGGAGCGAGAGTAGGAGCCAGCCTGGCATTCCTGGCTCCCCGCCCTGCTCCCAGAGCCTATTCTGCAAGCGGAGAGGTCCCTCTCCCTTCTTGATTTATGAGCGGCGCAGTTGAGTTTTACAGCAAGATCAGGAACACACCATCATCAAGCATCCCTTAGGCTGTTTAGCTGGTAGACAAAGAAGGATGAGCTGATATTGCTTCGCGTCCCTGAGGAGGTCTTACCCGCCCGAGCGAAGGGACGAGGCCGGCTTGCGCGGGCAGGAGGAGGGAGGAAGACAAAGCGCCACCGAGGAAAGGCAGGTTTAATGAACTGTTAGAATCTGATTAGAGGCTAATGTCCCTTTTAGTGCTTTCTACCAATTTACAGCTGATATACTTGAACCATTTTTCCCCACCGGCTGTGATAAACTCATTAGTTTTAAAAATGCAAGCTAACCAGAGCCTTTGAAGTTTAAAACTGATAAATCATGAAAACCTGACTAGTTCATGTACCATTTAACACATTTACATTTAACTAAATTTTCACAGCACTCGCTTCCCCTTTTGTTCTCTAAAATCATATTTCTTAAAAGCAGCGCTCCGGTCTGAAGAGTGAATGCAACGAATAGCTCTGGCTTTTGGGTCATTTATAATTCAGAGCAGCAATGATCACAGAAGTAGATTCTTTCCAAACTATTTGATCCCTTCTGCATTTATAACTGGAAGGACGTTGTGTGACACATCTGGGGGTTGGGTAGGGAAGGGGCACTGCCTGGTAATAGCCGAGAAGATCCAGCCTGCGTGTTACACATATGGATGAGGCGCGTAGCTCAACAGTAGCCCAGAGAGCTGATCTTTACAAACTGCGTTCTCCTGCCACAACCAGAGTTCACACCACAGTATGTTCAGAGCCATTCAGCAAATAGGACGTAATTGCCAAGATTTGCATATGGTGGGCAATCATCTAAGGCAAAGGGGCTTGGACTCATTCCCACGGGGGCTGGAGGTGTGGGCTGAGCTCCCCCCGGGAGACCCTCTGGCCATCCAGGCAGATGGAGCATCCACACCTGAGTGAGGCCAGGCTGCTCCTGCACACCACGTTAATTGACAACACCCAGGAGACCCACCAGCAG
Organism: Rhinoptilus africanus; assembly: GCA_013400135.1. NCBI lineage: Eukaryota > Metazoa > Chordata > Aves > Charadriiformes > Glareolidae > Rhinoptilus > Rhinoptilus africanus. The sequence continues at coordinate 441,528 of VXBO01011338.1, forward strand.
AGACTGCTAATATGATGTATGGAGTCAATGCATTTTTCAGGCCGCAGTCCCCTCCTGGCTCACTCAACTCTTTTCATCAGCTGTGGCAGCTAACTCACAGCTCCCAACAATGCCCAGGTGAAGGTGACCTGAATTCGTGACAGCCCTTATTCTTCTGTTCTCCTACCGCCCACCCCAACCCACCTGGTGGACTCCAGTCACCCTCCTAAGTAATAACACACAGCAGATATATGTCCTAAACTGGGCATATAATCAAGCCAAACGCTGCGTGACCTTACCAAAACATCTGTTCTCTTGGATCAATGAACTAACTCATCCTAAAAGCGATCAACCTCTCTTTCTCCGTGCCATCCGTTGGAGGCTTTCACTAATCACTTTTGGACATTTATTCCCTTGAAAGATTAATTAAAAACACAAATCATACCCAGGTCCGTATGGGCAACTGCGATTAGAGCAGTTGTTACAGAAGACGGATAAGCTTTCGGGCTTACAAGCTCTTCTTCTGAGAAGCTGCAGCAATCAGTCTAACAACAAGACTCTCCCCCATCCTAAAAGGCCTACACTTTTCCGTACAGCACCGCTGGAACTACAGCTGGCATTTTCTTCACATGGATGATTTTCTGTTGCAAGTTTTAATCAAATTATCTTCAGCTAATTTAGAGGAAGAGAAAACAAAACAGAAACTCGTATCTCATCCTGGTACAAAACTCCCCAGCATCCTGGAGTGTTTATTTAATTATGAATTGCACTATTACGAAATTTGTCTCCATCCACGCAAAGGGCTGTGGTTTTGTAGTCAAGTTTTCAATTTGGCCAAACCATACATTTGAGATTCACACTGCAAACTTTTAACAACAGGGGAGCTGGTGCCACAACCAACCTCCTGTCCTGGGACACCACCAAAGACACCCCTAAAACACCCTCCATAATTTCTTCTAAGCACAAGATGACAGTCACTGCACATCCCCACCCCACCCCGCAGTTGTTGTCTTTCCCACTCTTCAAGATTTTCATGGCTAGCTGCTAAGTACTGAAGCATCAGAAACGAAATGATGCTCTCCCAGACCTGGCCAGGCTGTGATGGGCACAACCCCACAAAAGCCCAGGAAGAAAGCGGTGAGCTCAGGCTTCAGAGCACCCAGAACCCAGATCTCACATTTCCTGCATGGATCCACAAACACAAAAGTTCCTGTGCAAGACAGTCTCCTCCTCTTGTTTCATCTCACGAACGCAAGAGATACACAGAAGCAAGGTGGATGACGCTAGTTACTGCTGCCACTAATGAAGGTAACTGGCTTACTTGGTCACACTGAAGAGCTGCTCAATGGCAAGATAAAACCACAGATGGTTCTGAACTTTCCCACCAGACACCAAAAATGTTCAGCTGACAATTCAATGCTTCATAACTCTGGTGGGTTGACCTTAGCTGGCTACCAGACACCCATCCAGCCTTTCTCACGCTCCTTCTCCTCAACAGCACACAGGGGAGAAAATAGAATGGAAAAGCTCATGGGTCAAGATAAAGACAGGGAGATTACTTATGAGGTACCATCATGGGCAAAACAGAGTTGATTTAACTTACATCTAATTAAAATAGAGCTGGATGGTGAGAAAAAAAGCCAAATAACTAAAACATCTCCCCCCACTCCTCCCTTCTTCCCAGGCTCGACTTCATTCTTTCATTCCAACTCCATTCCTTCATTCGAACACTTCCTTTACTTTTCTGTACAAATTTAGTTTCTAACATGACACACCTTCATTTCTAAGACGCTACGTATCAGTTGGGGGACGAGCACTCTCAAATTCAACATTCAAGCTACAGTAGAAAGTTTCAAGTTTAAGGGGAGCACGTTTGAATAGTTGAGAGCCGAGAACAACCCTTAAGCAGTCTCTCCATCTCAAAACTATGACTTATAACCTTCCCTGCTTCACATTCTAGTTATTTTTACACAAGTTTTCTGCACATGCAGTAATTTCTTAGTTCATCATTATATTCTTATTTCATGTTTGTAAAATTTAGAGCTATTTTTGTGAAAACAGTGTTCGTGATAGCTCAGAAACACAGAATGGCAGGGTTGGAAGGGACCACTGGAGATCATCTAGTCCAACCCCCCTGCCAGAGCAGGGCCACCTTAGAGCAGGTTACACAGGAACGCGTCCAGGCGGGTTTTGAATGTCTCCAGAGACGGAGACTCCACCACCTCCCTGGGCAGCCTGTTCCAGGGCTCTGCCACCCTCAAGGTAAAGAAGTTCCTCCTCATGTTTAGGTGGAACTTCCTGTGCTCAAGTTTGTGCCCATTCCCTCTTGTCCTGTCACTGGGCACCACTGAAAAGAGCCTGGCCCCATCCTCCTGACACCCACCCTTTAAGTATTTTTAAGTGTTGATTAGGTCCCCCCTCAGACGCCTCTTTTCCAGGCTAAAGAGACCTAATTCCCTTAATCTATCTTCATAGGAGAGGTGTTCCAGTCCCCTGATCATCTTGGTAGCCCTTTGCTGCACCCTCTCCAGCAATTCCNGTGCCCCTAATCACAACCCTCTGAGCTCTATCTTTCAACCAGTTCTCTATCCACCTCACTGTCCATTCATCCAACCCACTCTTCCTAAACTTCCCTATGAGGATGCTGTGGGAGACCGTGTCAAACACCTTGCTGAAGTCAAGGTAGACCACATCTACCGCTCTCCCCTCATCCATCCATCCAGTCACACCATCATAGAAGGTGATCAGATTAGTCAGACATGATTTCCCCTTGGTGAATCCATGTTGAATACATCCGATGGCCTTCTTTTCCTCCATATGCCTTGAGATGACGCCCAGAACGAGCTGTTCCATCATCTTTCCAGGGATGGAGGTGAGGCTGACCGGCCTGTAATTCCCTGGGTCCTCCTTCTTACCCTTTTTGAAGACAGGAGTGACATTGGCTTTCCTCCACAACACAAATCTTCAAGTTTTCCTTTTTTATACAGATATCTTAGAAACATCACTGAACTAACCATGAAGTAGCCTACGGCACTTATATGCCCTAGCAATAAGATTAACTTGTTGATTTTTCTGAACATGAATACCTAAATTCATATTATTCTTATTACTTATATTACTACACTGAAGTTATCCATCAGTCCAAGCAACAGACAGCGTAACGCCTCAGGGCAAAGAAACTGAAGTGATCCATTTAAGGCACAGCTTTTGAAGATATGACAGATCCTTTTAAGGATATGACTAGATAAGAATTTCTAAAGTTTGAAATTGTTTTTTCTCTTTGTTTCAAGGTATAATAGAGGAATGAAAGATTACCATCTCTTCTCAAATATAACTATCTCCAAAGGGAGAGGAAGCCAAGGAGAATGTCTTCTTTCAAAATTCTCACAAGAAAGAATCACTCAGTTGTCTACTGCCTCAAACTCCTGAAGACCTTCATTTCCAAAGAAGTCCTTTATATACTGTACAATGAGGTCTGTTAGTCACTTAAATGTAGTTATCTCCAGGGTGAAGCATACCAGTGAGCATTGCCACAGCATGTGTAAGAGCAGTTCATTCCAAGAAGTGTAGGAAACAACTATCCGATAGAAAATAAAAGTAAATTTATGTAGCTAGAAGATTATCACTCAACTGGGAGTTCTGCCAGGGAATCGGGGTTAACAACCCATGTCTTGCCATAAGATCTTCATCATACGTAATTATGTCTATAGCTGTGTGAAATGTTCATAATGAAAGCAGAGATTCTGGTAGTTCTGCATTTTACTTCAAACTTGAATTTCCAGTCAAATTCACCAGAAAAGAAAAGGATCATTTGCATTTATTGATGCTTCAAGGAAAATCAAAACAATTTCATAAGAAAAAAAAGCAGAGTGAAGCCTTAAACTTCATCCTGTTCTCACACGAAATTGGGTGGGGGTCATTTCATTTTGTTCCAATTCTAAATGGAATTCCTTTAGTGAGAAGACAGTGCAGAGTTTGCAGAAGCCTGGGCAAATAATACGGAGATAACAAGCTGTGGTTTATGCTTTATCTACAAACCAAAAGCTTAAAACACTACAGCAACGGACTTCTGGACGTATGCTAGGACAGCAGCTCGGCACATTAGTGTGAAAAATAATTAAGGAAAGCTAACAACAAGGTTATTTCTCACTGATCTATTTACCTCTCTCTGTAAGCCCTGAAGAGAGCTCAGCATGCAGCCAAAGGCAGTGCATGGAATTCCATACATCACCTCCCATCACAGGAGGCCGTGGGAGGAGGCCAGCCTAGGTATAGGTACATATATCACGGACATGTGTCTGCTTGGCATCCAGTGATCACGAAGGCATCACAGCTCTAAGCTTTCCAGGAAGGCCTCTGAGTGCAGCCCCTTATTACACCGGCGTGTACCAGGTAGAGCCCAGACCTCAACAGCAGCCGTGACTCGATGCTCTCAATGCCCAAGAAGCACGTGCAACGGTTGGCCTTCAGCTCACGCTGTCCTGCTGAGATCCTCATCCAATGTACCAGACCACGTCCGGCTGTATCCTGCCGCTACCAGTACAAAAACGTACACATGCAACACAAGCTTCTTGAGTTTCTATTCCGGTGCCTACATCCCTTAGAAAAAACAAACAAAACAAAACAACTCATTTTGCAAACAGCGTGTTTCCAAAAGTTGTTAAGTAGCCAAATCCCTATGGATGTAGCCATGTTTTAATTTGCTATATATTTTTACAAATCTGTCTCCAAGGAAAAAAGTTCAAGTCCAGACAATATTCAGTGAAGAGAGCCAAGATCTCATGTTTTGCTTCTAAAGTCTTTTTGGTTTGTTTGGGTTTAAATCAGTTTTACCAAATATAAATAGAACCGAAGAGATGTGGTCAGCTTCCAGGTGAGGGAGGAGCATCAAACACATTGGCAACTAGAGGCCAATCTGCTGTTTCCCAGACTCAGCAGGCAACCCTGTCAGCTTAGACTGCTTAAAATCCCTTTACATCAGCTCTGCTCCCCTGCCACTTTTAGCCGCCTCTACAAAGAATTACTGATCATTCTCATAGTATTTAATTCGGACACAATACATTACAAGTAACAGTAATTACGCCAGACCCACACATTTAACTTTTAGCAACATTAATGGCTTCCTTGTTTTCCTTCTAATACAACATTCACAGAATATTTGATAAGATTTATGTGAATACCAATGGATTCATTAAGTATTTGTGAATTTTCTTTATCTTACACTTGAAAGTCCTGCTTAACAAAAAAACACCACCCACCCGAAAAAGACAACAGAAAAAGAAAAAGCCGAAAAAGAGCTATCAATTAAGAGAGACATATACTTAAGAAAGGCAAGTTTGGAAAAAGCATGCACAGGGCACTTAGCTTTACACTAGAATTAACTTTAAAAAAAACCAACCAACTTTTCGTAACACTTCGTGACATGTAATCGTAAAATAAACTCCTGATAGTTTTCTTTCTTTGGGTTTTTAAAGCACAGACAAGTAGTGAAGACTGCTATCAAGTGGAAATTCATGACTTTTTCACAAAAACCTCTAACAACTAGTAACTGATCTAGAAAGCCACTTTTCCTTGACACAGTTACAAGTCAAGCAGTTTTTAAAAACTCTACTTAACTTCCAAAGGAGTCTTCCGCTATCTTATGTCAACTGTCCTTGAATTTGAATACTTTGAAGAATAAGAGGCTTAAAATTAAAAACAAACATACATCACCCCCAAATTGTAATGGGAAATACAAAAGACTTTTCATCCTCCTACAACTATTATATTGATCAAATTTACTAAAACATATACTACTTAAAGGTTACTTTTACTATTAGCTGGGTTGTTGCCTCAGTTATTAAACTTGAGAAAAAACTTTACACGAATGGCTGGTGAGAACAGTTTCAGGTCAGGTTTTCATTCAAGAGGTCCCCTGTCTTTTTGCCTTTACTGAAAACTAAAATCAAAGTTTAGCTAATCAAAAAGTAAGTCTCAGGTCACAACATGTTTTTAATTAACTGCTGGTACTAGAAGGAATATGCGACACCCATAGAGGGTCAGTGGAATAATTCTGCCATCTGACAAAATTCTCCTCTATCTGTTAATTGTCTAAATTGTGGCTGGTTTGTATTTGCTGAGCAAATGAGCGTTGAATGGCGTTGCCCAGGAGCTTACTAGCAAATACACAGCGACTGAAATTTTCTTCTGAATTCTGCCCTTACCGGCTCTGGTAGGAAAACGAGCTGCTGAAAGCATGGGGAGCTGGTTGGCACGCTTTCCCCCCACCTGCCAATGTGCAAAGTCTGCTTCCATGAAGATAGATACAACATGGGCCCTGCACGCTGGAGAATAAAGGGAGCATTTAGCATGCAACCGTAGCCATAGTTTAGTCCAAAATTTTGTCGGAGATGTCGTGTGGCAGGCCAAATGGCTAAATGTAGCTGCTCTATGCCAAGGAGACAAGATGCTGTCTACAGGGGCTGCTTGCTTCCATCATGCCCTGCAGCCCACAGGGACCATCGCCTCCTCAAAGCGACACCGTCTTCAGCTCTGCGATCGCAAAGCCCCAGATGGAGTGGTGAAATAACCACATGGGAGGTTTCATAGGCCCGGACATCAGCGCTTCCTCCGTAAATTATGCTGGCCCTTTCCATCATGGGTTTCAAAGGAAGCAAACACGCTATCAACAATACTGTATGCCCCTCTGGAGCACGACTGGCCGACGGATCTTCCCCAACCCTTCAGCTCAGGGAGAAAACTGTTGCTCCTCCAAGTGCGCTGTTCCCTCCCCTAAGATAAGATACAGCGATAAATTGATTGTCAGTGGCAAAAGCTGAATTCTTATAAGTCATGGACATTAAAAGCTATATCGTCTGAATAAGATCAATGTAAGGTAATGCTGTCACTAAATATGCCTAGTTGCCTGCTAGCAGCTGGGCCACAGAAACGTTAAGCAGCTATTACTCTTAGCCAGTAGAAGTGTTTCTTGCTTACCCAAGAGCTCCAACATACAAGGCAGAAACCAAAGGAAACCAGGATAAGACAGCTTTCCCTCTTTGGGTTAAAAATGTAACCGCTACAGCCTAGGAAATTCAGTTAAGCCTTATTGTCATTTCAGATTTACTTTGTTCACAAGCAGTTTATAAAAAAAATATTTTTTTCCTTTTTTTACTATTACAGACAGAACGATATATGGCACCCATAAGAGAACCCCTTGTTCCCAGAAGTCTGTTGCTGGTTTGCAGCTCAGCTTGTTGTGCTGCCAGCTACAGGGGGAGAGCACATTCACTGCAGCCTTGAGAGGAGGAGGAGGAGGAGGAGGAGGAGGAGGGGACCGCACTTGCAAGGAGCGCAGCCAGTTCTCACAGGACCTCAGAAACCGTCTGCCACGGTTCACCTGCAAAGTCACAGATACAATAGGCAATAAGCGATGGAACCAAAAATGGTCTCTCAATGGCCCAATTCCAGCTCCTTGGAGGAGCTGGAAGCGCAGCCTTCACCCCAGCAGCTCCACTGGCGCAGAAGCACAGCCTGAGCACCCACGTATGGGTCGGGCCGGGGGGAGAAGATAGTTTGATTCACGCGCAGGCCAAAATGACAAAAGAATAATTAATCAAAGCGAATGATTGCACGCTCAGATGAAACAGCCAAATGTTACTCCACCACCTTTCCTCACGCCTTCTGCACGTCACCTTACGTGCGCGCCCAGGAAGGGTAATTGGGTTTATACACTTCTCGCCATGGAGCAAACAAACTGCTCGTTCTGGCATTTCGAAAGACAGGCTGCACCCACTGATGAAACTCCCAGACTGCAAATGTTTAACAACCTGTCGCAACCCGATCTCTGCTCTTTTTAACATCAGTTCGAGGTTTCCCGCTCCCCGCAGGCTCCAGTGCAAACTCCTGGGAAAATATTAATATTAAAGGTGGCGAGTAGCACTTGGTAGATTTCCAAAAAGAAAAGGGCAAACTCTTGATTTTTGTTCACTTAGTGAATGAATTATAAAGCACCTCGATTCATGAATGAGAATTTGTAAGTACCCACCAAATGTGTGGGGAAAAAAAAGAAATGTCTAAAATAACACATCACTCTCAGAATGCTCATCTCAACTTCTAGACAGAAGCTGATACCCAAATGCTCACATGAGGTGTTTTCTTACCCACAAAAGGATGACCAAAATGCTTACGTACAAAACTGTCAAATTAGATTCAACAAGCAATAAATTACAGTGGAACTAGGGTCCACTTTAAAGGCAATTCTAATTAAGTGTTAAGAATTTCTAATTAACAAGTTTCGAATGTCACCAACACCTATTTCCCCCAGATTCTCAGGGAAGCAGTGATTCCTCGAACATGTATTAAAAAAAAAAAGTGTACTGCACATGAACAAAATTACTGCCAATAATTAAAATAACTACCTAACATCAAGATTAAAGAGTATTTTAAGTAACTATGGGTATAGCCATAAAAATGACAGAAAAACATCAGAAAAAGAGAAATATGAGTAGGACATATAGCACTACATTAACAGATGCTTCAAACTTTCCTTATAGCATCTTTACGTTTCAAAGATCCCAAATTTGCTATATATTAAGCCCAGTTTGATTGTCTGTATATATTAAATTTAAGGTTATAAACAAAATACCTGAGTGTGTGTCTAGGGGATAGACAAGACAAATGAATAATGAATTTATAACATATTATTTTACAGCATGAGACATCATGTAGCCCTGGAAATATCTGGCGAACAATGAATGCCAGTGGGTTTTTTTCTTAGGATCCCAGGCTAATTCAGGTGCCTCAGGAGGTCTCCAGTCCAACCTCCTGCTCAAAGCAGGTGCAGTTCAGACCAGGCTGCTCAGAGTAATATCCAGTCAGGTCTTAAGAACCTTGAAGAACAGAGATGGCACAAAATCTCTGGGCTCAACTGGGAGACAGACCCATGGGAGAAAAAACACCCATTTTTCCAGACACCCCAGCCAGAGCCTCTCTTGTTTTCAGTGCATTGCCTCTCATTCTCCCACCGCACAAGGCTATGAACTGACCCAGACCCCCTGAGCCCACACATCCTGCCAGTCTTTGCCCATCCAGGCTGTCATAACTGTAACTCAGACACAAGAACATTCTTGGAGACACTGTGGAAAGCCTTGCAGAAGCTGAAGTGAATGGTGTTCACTTCTTTGCCCTCCAACACTATTCCAGTCACTTTACACTAAAGATGGCAATCAGGTGCGTCAGGCATGCTTCATCCTGGGTGAATCCATGCTGACTGTGTTCCCAGCCACCTTTTCCTTCTTCATGGTGCCTGTAAGTCTGTTCCCAGCATCCCTGGTCTACAACTTTTTCCATGGACTGAAGGGAGGCCGACTGGTCAGTAGTGCTCCAGTTCACCCTTTGGACTTCTCTGACGAGGAGCGCTCCATTTGCTTTCTTCTAGTCATCAAGGAACTCCCGTGGTCTCCAGCACCTTTCAAGCACGGCAGAGAAGGGTGCCACAAAGACACTGGCCAGCTCTCTCAGCACTCGTGGACGCAGCCAGGTGAGTCCTGTGCGCTTGTGTCTTCTCAGGTAATCCCTGGGACTTGGTCCTCGTTCATGACTGGTGGTTCTGCTCCTTGAACCTTTTCTGTAAGCATAGAGGTCTGTGAGAAGGCCACGCGGCTGAAGGCTGAGGCAGAGAAGGCATTACCGGTGTTTGCTGCCAATAATTCACCCACCTCATTCAGCCACCGACCCACAATTTCCTTGTCCAACCTTTTACTGTTGATGTAGTGATAGAACCTCTTGTTGTCTTTGGTATTTCCTGCAAGTCTGAGCCCCAGCTGAGCTTTGACTTTTTTGAGAGGTGGTGGAAGCCCCATCCCTGGAAGTGTTCAAGGCCAGGCTGGATGGGGCTCTGAGCAACCTGCTCTAGTGGGAGGTGTCCCTGCCCATGGCAGCGGCGTTGGAACTAGATGGTCTTTAAGGTCCCTTCCAGCCCTGACCATTCTATGATTCTATGACACCATCCCTACATGCCTGCATGGTATTTCTGTGTTCATCCTTTATAGCTTCTCTCTCCTTTCACCTCCTGTTATATGCTGCCTTTTTGCACTGGAATCCATGGGTTTTGCACTGGAAGCCACTGGACTTCCCCACTTGGAGAAGCTGGTGTCCTGACAAGTCCCCTTGTCTGATGGACTGAAAATTGGTTCAAAATACAACTGGACTTTTCTAAAGATTTGTTTATCAAGACCTATCAACAACAAAAATACAGATGCAAGCTCTGGCTACGGAAGTATTTGTGCCCTAGATATTTTGCAAACTTGGAAGATGCATTAGGGCGACACCATCACTCACATACAACCTTGCTACATCCTTTCCCTAAGCACCTGTCACCGACTGTTGTTAGAGGAAGGTAGACAGTCCTTTTGCTCTGCCAAAAACATGAAAAGTTAAACCACATGATTCTAATCCCAAGACTCGCATTCAAGAATGTGCTGGCATTCTTCTGCCAGGTACCTGGTGTGGATCACAGCCAAAAATGGACCTTAAGCTACATGGGTTGCTGTCTACTCTTCTGCAGCACTCAGAATCACAGATTCACCAAGGTTGGAAGGCACCTTTCAGATCAGCTAGTCCAACCATCAACCTAACACTGACAAAAACCATCACTAAACCATCTCTCTAAGCACTGCATCTACCCCTCTTTTAAATACCTCCAGGGATGGTGCCTCAACCACTTCCCTGGGCAGCCTGTTCCAATGTTTAATAACCCTTTCAGTGTAAAATTTTTTCCTAAGATCCAATCTGAACAGCCCTTTATACCAGAGGTCAGCACACAGCACCTACAGCTTAGCATGGACTTCAAATGATACCTTCAGAGCCCACTTCCCTTTGCTTCCCTCAGTCATTCCTCAGTCGCTGAAAATGCAGGAATACAGTCTGTCCATGCGTAGCACCATTCATGGATGATTTCATGAATTGTAAAAATCACAGCCAAACAATGATGCCTGGCAAAGTGCCAGAACATTGCAAGTTACTGTTATTCTCACTGAAATACTCAGAAGTTTTACACCAAACTATACAATAAAGCCATACATTCCTACCTACTGTCGAACTCCACCTTGCATCAGAGGTGCCCTACGCAAAAGCATCTGACAGAATTGTGTGTGACTGCTAAATGTGCCCCCGCTGGGTCTTTACATCCTCATTAGTGTTCTTTAAGTCAGTGCACCTGATTATACATCACACAGCAGGAAGATCTAACAAAGTATTGCTATTTGTATTATCTTTTTATAACCTAGCATCACGCTACCATTAAAAATGTATAGTGACCTTACCCATGTCAAGGCTTTCAAGAAATAATGCACTGAGATAATTGGTTGTTTGGCACCACACATAGCCTTTATAGCATGTGCCAAGCCTTGAGTCATAGTAATATATTTAACATTTCTCATTAAGACATAATAAGAAATTGTGCCTGTATAAATCACATATTTATTTCCAACACGTGGCTTAGTTACACTGTGTAAAATGATTAAAATGATTTCCTGTCCACACTAGCTATGTCTCACACAGAATAAAATGCTTTTATTAAATTTACTTTGCACCACAAGAACCGGATGGGTTAAGCTGCTCGTATTTTTAAGCAATGACTTCTGCACAGGCATGGAGTGTTATGTGCACTGCATCTTTCTGAAGAGATCTGGACCACTAACATTAATTATGTGACAAACTGCCTCCACCATCATTCTGGATGCTGAAATTCAATAAACATTACTAAAATATTCTAACCACTAAAATCACAGCCCCACTGGTTTCAAGAGCAGTGTTTATCAGACACTGAATAATGCTGGACCAAAGTCTGGGGAGTAATTTCCTCAGTCAATGTAGATGATTCACAAGAATGCTTTTCACATTGAAAGCTCATGCCGAGTCATCAGTTCACATGTAAAGTAAAAAAGAATTCTAAGAATCCTTTCAGGAAAAGATATCTCTTCTGAAAAACCCCTCCTCACAGGAGTTCAGCTTGAAGAATCTATGTCAGGTACCCAGCTCATTTTTTGTGACGAAAAGCACCAAAGTTATGTCACTGTTGGTGCTGTTTCTTCAGGTGTCCATCCCTTGGCTCAGTGCAGTCAACACAGAGCCTCCATACAACTTCTGTGTGTGTGTATGCCTTATGTACGTGGAGGTATACTTTACTATGGGTTGGAGACGTTAGTCAATTCTGCATTTCAAGAATTACAGAAAAAAAGCACGGTAATTCTATCACCTGTTTGGTGCCAGGGAATAATAAATTATCCACTCTTAAGTGAAAAATGTGAAAGTCCATCATCATTTATTCTTAATTTTAAAATAGTCCCTGAAACATTCAGGTGGGGTTTATTGGGTTGTTTTTTCTTTTGGGTTTTTTTTTTCATTTTGTTTGTTTGTTTTAAAGTAATGACAACTCTCTGTGAGTGGCTATTTACCTGGAAAACAGCAAAGCTCTGAATTTATTTTCAAACTGAAAGAATAGTCACAAGATCAATGGATTACATTCACTATTCTAAACCACAGAATTAAGTATTAACCCGAGTACACTAAAACTGGGAAGACAAAAAAGAACTCATACTGCTGGATCAATTGTGAGGAACTACTAGACTAATCCAAGAGATCACCGTTAATACTGTTATGACTACATCTAACTATCAGGCCCTGTAGAACCCTACTCAGGCAAAGCAAGCCTTTTAAAATAGGTTGATAAATAATCCTTCACCTTTTTACCATCATCAGCTGCCATACAACTGGCTCTAGGGTCAGATGTAAAAGTTTAAACCTGGATTGGACAATTTTTGTCGAAATTTTGCAAGGCAGATACTAGTTAAGTACTTCATATGCTCATCATGTTGAATGGCCTACAAAGAGGTTAATAACAAGCGAAATCTCGGCTGGCTATCTGGAACATCCCACAGGGTTCAAAGCAGTCCAAGCCAACGCAGGATGGAAATATCCAGCCTCACTAGCAAGGACTATGGGTTCATCATTTGAAGCATAAAAAGCAATTCTTGAGCTGCTGTCTCAGAAAGAAGTGAAATAGTCAGATACTTCCATGCTACGACAACACAACAAGCAGTAGATGCTTACTCTCTTCTCCCTTCAAAATTTTTATAACTTGTAAAATTTTGCAACTGAGAGCTTCAGAATTTTTAACTAAATGAACATCGATTTAAAAAACAACAGCAGCCGTGGTAGCCAACACTTAGATTCCTTTACAAATGAAGCATTATCCCAACCACACATGGAAAACCACTTTTTTTCTGACTTACTAGATATGCAGGTAGGCAAAGACCTTTAGGTCACTTATGTTTGTGTTAGAAATGAGACTTCTCTCTGAGAGGAATGTACATGCAGCCCAAAGTAGGGTAAGCAGTGGAGAAGCAGGCGTGAGGAAGCTGTCCTAACCAGAGGTCTACTTTGGACACCACAACTCTTCAGGATCCTCTTCTGCGTCCTTAGGATCTGATGCTATGTAGCTACATAGCGTGTTGGAAAGTCTGGAGGTTGAAGTGAACTTTTCCCCTCGCTTGCCTTGCTCATATCTTATTTAGGATTTTAGCGCTGTTCAGGGAACAGTTACAGACACTTTAAATCACATTTGCCTGGTGTGATCTTTTATTTATTTACTCTAAAGATCCCCAGGTGGGAGAGTTCAGAGCCACCGCGGTGGAAGAATTTCAATGTTTTAAACACTTCCTGATGAAAACAACGCTGTTTGTCCTTATAAAACATTCCTCAGTCTCTGGTCCCACCAGGCTGCGATGTGGACAGACCCCAGCAAATATAAGCAAACGGGTTATTACTTTGATGCCCTCCTTTCCATATGCAGTATTACTGATACAGACTTATGACTAGACAAAACCAACTGGTTTACTAGAAACCCAAACAGAAAAAGAAAATGGTAAAAAAAAAAAAATCTGACTTTGTATATCAACTGGTAAATAATAAATCCCTATCCAGAGCAAATCTGGAAGAACTAACCCCAGCCCGCATCATGGAACTGAGAGTGGAGCACAGCATATTTAGTAGACAGACAAGATACTGTCCATCGCTACTGAAATCACTATAAATATTTAAAGTTTTTTTCATGAACAAAAGCAGAAACTAACTCTGCCATTGGAACGCTATATTCATAACATTATCCCTTTTTTCCAATAACCTGGTTTCGTATTAGGCAAATAAATGCCTAGGTTTCTGTGCAACACTGTATGATGAATTACTTGCTCAGACTTTTCTAAAAGAAGTAGCAATCGACATCAGGTTAATACAAAAGGATTCTTAAGTTCCATATAGCTCAGAGAAACCAAAACTAAGGACATCATTCACTCTTTTGGAAACCTGCTATGCCCAACAGTAAATCTTTCCCTTGAGGCAAAAGTGGTAAGTAGCCTTGATCATAACAAACTGTTGCTACAGATCAAAGAGTAATGGCACATTTATATTCAGAGTAAAGTAATAGCCAAACTCTCCCTTGAAGCCAAATACACGGTTGGAGAAGCACACAATAGGAGCTGGGTGTTGTTATTACCATCTACACTTAACTATTCGGCTTTTCCAGTGGTTTTTTTCTCCGTTTTCTATGCTGAAAAGATATCATCAGCTGAGGTAGAAAAAACCACCCACACCAACCAAAGTGAACGAACTGGTTTGAGTAAATTAAAGCCTGAAACCTCTTAATCTTACTATTAAAACTTCTTTCCAACATACACCCACTTTGAAATTATGAAGGTTCTAAAACTTTTGAAATCACTATTATTTCCACTATAGAAATAAATAGTAGGTGAGTTTGGTTTATAAATGCTTTCCATATATTTAAATACGTAGCAGTTAGGGTAATTACCCAGCCTCTTATGAGTATCTTTTATCAAGCCATGAATTATCAGCATCTAGTATATTTTTACTGCATAAAAGCCATATTTTCACAGAGATGCATGTTGCTTGCTGTTCCTGAAGAGCTTTAGAAGTTCTGAATAAGACAGTATGATAGTTAAAGGGATACAGATTACTCAAAAGAAAGGTCTGGCTCCTTATACATGAATAGCCAGGATATTATGAACTCTCTGTCTCTCTTTCTGCATATAAAAAAAGATTATCCTTGCTTTCTGCAGAGATTATTAAGGCAATTCACTTGTTTTACATTCTGTGATAAAATAAACTCCACTGTCATGCCGCCTGGAGCTCCCGTATCTCATCCATTATGTAAATCTCCAAAGAGTAGTTCAGCAAACATCATCTCAGTTCCACTGCACTTAATAAGACGACCACACATCTAAGTTAATTTTCATCTTCCTAAGACCAACAGGAACTCCTTACTTCTTAATTTGCAAGAAAGATTCTCACTGTCATCTCTCTCCATAACCACCAAAGCCCAAGCTCATGTAGCTTTAAATGAAACTCAAGACTTAACTCCAAATGTTTGGGTTTTAGGGCTTGCGCCATCTCATCTAAAAACAGGAAAATAAAGCCAAGCAAAAAAAATAATGTTTTGAATCTCACTATTTCTAGGACATCTTTTTTGTTGTTGGTTTGTTGGGGTTTTTTGGGGGGTTTTTTGGTTTTTTTTGCCACTAGGAATACTGAAAGATTTCTGTATTACTCAGGAACTTAGGCAGAAACCCAGAGCATGTTTACCTATAATGTTTGCAAAACAAGGCTTTTGTTTTCACTTGAGCTATGCCCCCATGTCCATCCCAGCTGACTGTAGCAATCACAGCTGTATTGGACCCCTATCAAACTGAACTGAAACGACAACAAAAAACCCTAAATAAACAGCAAAGTTCAAAACAAGGTGACAGCCTCAAAGGAGAAAACGTGCCCTTTCCTGACTCATCACTGAACCTCTGCACAAGAAAGATTGAATGTATCACCAGGATGAAGCACCATGTGGGAAGTGTAAGAGCGGGTCAAGATTTAGATTAATACCAGGAGCTTATTTTTCTCTTTTAGACGCATGTCCTTGGATATCTGAAATACCGTATCCAGTGGAATCATTACTCAGGTCTGTTAGCAGTGGGTATCAGTACTAAAATAACTGCCTTCTTATGTGCTAGCTACTGAGTTCTAACATGTTCTTCTATGCCTTCATATAAGAAGTGACAAATTGGCACTGTTTGACATCATTCTCTCCACGGCATATCAAAAATACCAAAATCCAAATGCATTTATTTCTAGCACTAAATGTTTATTGTCAGATATGTGGAAAAGGGAAACCAGGAAAGCGTACGTAGTATTTCAATTTCTGTTTCAATGAATCTTGATCAGCACCGCCGTGCAGACCAAGAACCATGGGTTTTTCCCTTCTCATTGAGAAGTAAAGATTAATTCTAAAACGTAGTTAGTTGTGCTACTTTAGGATACTGAGAATTAATACCTCCCACAACAGAAGTATTCCTCTTTTCCATGAAAACACTTACATCCTGATAACTAATGACCAGAAACAGGTCATTAAGAAACAAACAAAAGTATTAAGTCCTGTAAATCTCTGGCTTGAATTTGTTTTATTTGATGGATCATGCCCAACAGAACTGAATAGTATTCAGCTTCTTGGAAACCAAAAACCTGAGAGTATGAATTTAAGCACTTTTCTCCCCATTAGGTGCTTTGGAAACTTGTGTCATACTTCTGAAAATACACACATCAAAACGGTCTTGTCACATAGCTTTGAAATTTAATGCCTTGTGCTTCCCTCTCTGGAGTAGTATAAATTTAGTCATTATTAGAATTAGTATAATTGTTCTCTAAGTGCTTTAGGAATAAAAGGTGAAATGAGCTTGGTGACTGCTCTTCCATTCCCAGGAGAATGTGCCACAGCAGAGAAGTCAGGCTGCAAGAACAGGGATGCTTGAGGGATGCTGTGAAAACCCAAGGACTGGAGAACGAGTCCAGCAAAGTGGAGCCTGGTGTGCTCACCTTGTCTGCGCTATCACAGCTCGCAGGCAGAGGGGATGTCAGTTCTTACAGGGAGGATATGAAAATCCCACGGGAAGAACTGTGCTCTGAAGATGCCTACTGCTGCCTGTTGACTCGTGGAAGATGGAAGCCTGAAATAACTAAAGCTGAAAGCAATGACAGGCTGAGAGAGTTGTGGTTGTTAAGCCTGGAGAAGAGAAGGCTCTGGGGAGACCTTATAGCAGCCTTCCAGGACCTAAAGGAGACCTACAAGAAAGCTGGGGAGGGGCTGTTTGCAAGGGCATGTAGCAATGGGATAAGGGGTAATGGTTTTAAACTAGAGCAGGGTAGGTTTAGATTAGACATTAGGTAGAAGCTCTTTACAATGAGGGTGGTGAGACACTGGNCATCCCTGGAAGTGTTCAAGGCCAGGCTGGATGGGCTTTGAGCAGCCTGCTCTAGTGGGAGGTGTCCCTGCCCATGGCAGGCGGCTTGGAACTAGGTGATCTTTAAGGTCCCTTCCAACCCAAACCATTCTATGATTCTATGATATCTAGCTCCCTATGGACTCTGTCCGGTTACTTACAGCTAATCCTCACCACGGGTACCAAGGTTGAAAAGAGGAACTGAAGAAGCTGGTACAAAAACACCACTAAGCTAAGAGGGATGGGGCACTGTCTCAACTGTGAGGTCCCTGAGCATTTACCCAGCAGAACTGTGAGTCTGGTTCTCCCTCAGGAACCAGTGCTGTGCCACAGGAGGGGATCTTCTCAGTTTTGCTGAAGATGTCCACAGCCTGCATCTTTCAACAACCCATGAGAAATCAGAACACATTAGGTAAGCTCTTGAAGACACCTGCTGGTTTGGCTTCTTCCAAAAGCCATCTGGCTTGCGCAGCCCAAGGCCATACTACAAGGTGAGCCGAAGCACACGGAAGCATTTCCTGGTCTAAGCTAAACCAGTAATAGACTCGGCTCACTTCCCAGCTCTGGTCTGCACTGCTCCAGCCAGCTTCCTCCAAAACTTAAACTAGCCTGTGGTTCGGGGGACTGATCATTCCAGGCTTTTCTAGTAACAGTGTGGACAAACCTCTACCACTTTGACTGGTCCTACCGAGCCCTCCAAGCCTTCCTCATCAGACCCCAGTGCACGGCCTCACACCAGAGCTCACAACATGCAACTGATACTTTCATGCCATGTAAACACAACCTTCAGTTATCTCCAACAACAACAATAACCAGCAAGAGGAGCACCGCAAAGGTATGGGAGGACACCCAAACTCCCAAGGGCAATATGGAGGGAGCTAACCCTGGCCGGTGGGGATGCAAGGACCTGGTATCGCTCGCATCATGGCCACAGTCTGCTCCCTGAAGNCCTCCCACCAGACCAGGCTGCTCAAAGCCCCATCCAGCCTGGCCTTGAACACTTAGAGAAGCAGGAACTCTGCTTGTAGCACATCTCCTCTCTTCCCAGCACGGGAACACTGACATACCACGCCTTTCAAACACCAGAAATGGAAACTAAGGATGCCTGTCCCTGCTTTATAAAGCAACTTGTTATTTTATGCTTACAGGCTAGTTTTTGCTATCTCTGTTCTAAGCTCTGACTAAGCTTTTCAAGGGGAAGTTTTTTGTTTTTCACTCCCAAAATGAACTTAAATACTAACAAAAGCCCCAAAGACACCACCCCCTCCC
>VXBO01011338.1:460149-471392 GCA_013400135.1 Rhinoptilus africanus
CAAAAAAAAAGCCAACCCAGATTTTAAAAGCCAAAGCAACAGTTACAGGAGGACACTCATCACAGGAAGAGTTTAAGCTCTGTATGACTTAAATTAATCATAAAAAGTTAAGCAATCACACACCAAGTCTTACAATCAACAACAGTAATGTATACAAATGAGAGATGCCAACACTTTTACTAAATAAAATTGTAAGGAGGTATTTATTAAATTTGAAAAGTAGTTTAACAGGCACTCTACTACGCTGAGTTACGTCAATAGTACTGAAGAAGACCCTTAAACACAGCTTTCACGTACACCCACAATTTACTAACCACAGGCTCATCATCACCAGCTATCACTTCATGGAGAAGAGATCTAGGCAACACCAGGAAGGTCCAGCTTTGCTTTATGACAACATTTAGAAGACTTAGCTTCGCTTTACAACAACATGCCCTGTTAAAGGAACTCTGGTATTAGAAATATTGCACGTCTTGGTCACGTTTTGTCAATTCTAGCCTAATTACTCTCCCACAAGAGAGATAATCTGGGCCCTCCTTCCTCCCACACACATCATCTCACATGAAGGTTCCTGACATGCTGTTTTTATGCGACTCTCCATTCTTCCTGCTTAAAAAAAAAAAAAAGCTTAATAAATATGGTTTTAATTCAAGAACTACCATGCAGTCAATGCACCTGAAACATCTCACAGCAGCTCCAAGCAGAGCAGAAATCCGCGCAGACACCAGGATGCAAACCCTGCACATCGTGGCTGAGCAGCTGCTGGGCCAGAGACATTTCTCCTGATTCTCAGTAAAGCCTCCTGGGCAGCTCTGCGCTGACTACTTGAAAATGTAACCTTATTTATTATAGATAAAGACCTCTTTATTCTTTATTGATTTTTAAAGCAAAGCTTGAAGCTTCTGCAGTAGACCGGACTTTGAGAGGGAAAGTCCAACCCACCCCTGTGCCTCCTTCCATTGCCTTTCTGAAGTTCAAGGGTGCAGAAAGACCACAGCTATCTTCAGCCACTAAGATAACACTTCCGAAATACATTGCATTTTTGATATATGAAACTTAAAAGCAACGATTACGAACCTCCGTAGACATCTGCCCCCTGGATCCACACTGGAGGAACGAAACAGAAGGACGAAGCCCCCAAAATCATGATCCAATTTGATCTAAACAAGGTCAGATCACAAGCCAAGCACTAAATATGATTTGGCCCTAACTCCGATGAACTGATTTTGTGTGTGTGTGTGCTTTGGATACCCGCCCCAAGCCAGCTGCTGAACAGCACTATGTAAACACACCAAAATAGTTGGGAAATGAATGGAATGGAGCCAAGACCCGGGACCCATACGCAAGAAACCATTTAGGCTACGAAGGCAACTGCCCAGCAGAAATGAAGAACGAAGTGGTGTAGAACAAATTTTGCACTGCTCTTCATAAGGAAAGCCTAATAGGAACACTGAAGCCTTCCCAGAAATCATTCATTAACTTTACAAAGTCAAAGGGAAAAGGAACGAGCTCATATGCAATGCAAACGCATCAAGCAGAAGGGGTTCACTGCAGGCATCTTAAATGCCTCCCTCCTTGGAAAAGAGCAGTGTTGGAAATGCCCCCAGCAGTTCTTCAGCCGTGGGGATCAGTTCCAACTCCACCTCACCCCACTCCCAGCTGAGCTCATCCAGCAGCCAGCCAGCCCAGGGGCTACGCCGCTCCCCATGCATGGTCCTCCGGCAGCCCAGCAGCCACGCTGGCATCCAACGGGAAAGGATGGGAGCAAGAGACAGCACAATATGTGGCAGAAACGGAAAAAGAAAGAAAACCTCTGCTGCTCCTCCCTTTCCTGAATATAAGGTTTGGGGAAAAGTTCTCCCCCCTCTCTGGAGTTTCAGCGTTAAGTTTTACATTTTTAAGCAACAGCTAAGTAAAAGCAGATCTGTCCTATGAATATGACTGGGCTCCAGACACGAAACTGCCTGCTATCTATTTACACTGTGAAATATTCATTAAATATCAACCACCAATTGACTCTGAGGGACCCATCTTGATAAATGCTAAAGAACAGATGAAACCTGAAGAACTTCACAGTCTCCCTGCCTTGCTGAATGGGGCCATCAGTCATTTTTAAGTGGTCGTTTGTTACATTGTTTTATCCAAGATATTTATAATCATAATGAATTGAGACAAAACATCAAAGTACAGCCTCTTTGCCTGAGAGTAATCTAAACTGAAAAGCACATGACAGAAAGGATAGATTGACGGCCAGTGCAAAATAACTCCCTTGAGATTAACATATTTTATCCTGTTGATGTTTCCAGTCATAATTATACTCCAAGAATACGCTGAATGATGTTAGATGTGAAAGAACACTTAAGAGCAGTCATTTTCTTTCGAGGAAAACGGCGTGCGTTTGTAATAGATACGGAGGAGACAGCTGATGTCAAAAACCGAACATATCACCACACTGCTACTAATATTCTGACTACACAAATAAAAACAAGAAACTTCCTGGAAACACTCTCAAACGTATTTAAAAATATATATATTTTTTTATCACTTTAAAATGATGAGAAAAGTAAAGACTGAAAGTCCAATGAGCCCAAACTCCATCCGAAGCCAGGGCAGCTCCAAGGCTGGATGGCTCAGGAGCCTGTCCAGCCTGCACTGGAGCACGGGGCTGTTCCTCCCCACCTGCAGGACCTTCCCCTCTGCTGAACTTGATGAGGTCCCTGTCAGCCCATTTCTCCAGCCTGCCCAGGTCACCCCAGATGGCAGCCCTGCTCTCACCGTGCCAGCTGGGTACCATTGTGCTGGGTACCACCATGCACATCACTGGCAGCTCAGAGGAGCTGCACCCTCCTACGCCCTGCTCCACACGGGAATCAGGGGAGGTGAGACAAGGGTACATCGGAGGTTGGGAGGCTCCTGGGATAGGATGAGCTCTAGAGAGCTCAGGAAACTCCCCCTCCATCTAAACAGCCGAGCCAAAGTTTGCTCGTTTGTTTTACAGTGTGGGTTTTTTTCTTTTTTCTTCAAAAGAGAGGACGCACGCACAGGTTACATTCGTGAGATAGCAGTACTTCTTGGGCTTATCACACACATCTCTTTAGAAAATAAGTGGTCATCTCCTGACCTACTGAATTCAATACAACTCTGTGTTGTTTATCATGCTTTGAGCGTTAAATAACTCCGAACATCACTAAGCCTGATCAGATAGTGGTATTTCCGCGGGCTGTCTGTGAAACCACAGTGTGAGTGGGAGACTGTACCCAAGGCCACTCGTTAAGTACAACGCAGACCCGCCTTTTCAATCTGTGCTATCTCTTCTCCCCTTTAATTTTGCTCTCTGACCCTCTTTCAGTTCTGCCCGCTTCTTTGTGTTTTCAAGTCTTGATCTTTATTTTGCAAAGGACTTTTTGAGCTGTAGTTCCTCCCTGTCAGCTACCCATTTCCTTACCCGCTCCTATACTGGTCTCTCATCTCCACACATCCGCATTCAATCACTGTAGACTGAAAAAGATAAACTTTAAATGTCAGATTCAACAGAGAAATGAAACTCTGGATTTAGTCGCCATTATTATGGCAAACGTAGTTGCACCGTTAGCTGCGCACATTCAATATGCACGTATGCCAACAGGTTTATTTTGTGTATTTCTCATTTTTTTGTGAAAGATTCATCTGAACTCATTTTATCAGACAGAAAAAATTATATTCATATTTCCTCCATTAATTGCATATATACTTAGATGTCAGTTATTTATATGAAACCACATTCACACATATTATGATATGGTCCAAGTTGAACTAACAAAGACCTAAAATATACCAATATAACACAGAGATGATGCAACTCCAGTTGTTTACACCACTAATGATATACCAACATAGTCATGTTAGCAATGGAAGTCTTTCAAAACTTGGTTAGCAAAGCAGCAATAAAGTGAAAGGCTGAGGCAGGCTGCTGGGTGAAATCCAATCTCTTTTCTCCTGGGGCCAGAACTTTATCAACCGATCTTAACAGTGATCACAGAGGAGCCCTCTCCACCTCTATTGCTTAAGTTTTCTGGAATCAGTCTTCCCAGAAAAGGAATTTTTAGCCTTGGACTTTGAATTCCTCCACATAACCACATTTTTTCTCATTTAGCAATATGATTTAATCATGGTACTTTCCTAGTATAAAAGATTAACAGCTGGAATCAGAGCCCTGCTCTTGCAAAGACTGCCAAACAGAAAGTGTGTAATGAAGTAACTCAGTATCCCCTTTCTTATCTGCACATATTTTGTGCAGCTTTCCTATGATTACTGAGGGATGTCACCAGAAGGGCATGAGAGAGTGGAACTATGGCTTGACAAGAAAGAGTCACTGTGTTCTCCTGTTCTTCCTTCCTTCTGCCGTCGCTCTGCGTTGAAACAGAAAGGCAAAAGCAGAGGAACAGAGATACAGAGCTAGCAATGCTGCATCTCTAATGCCACTACAGTCTTTCCCAAGAAACTTGGGAAAAGGCCACACGAGTCTAAGAGTTTTCTGCGTTTGCCTGATCTGGAAGCCCTCCCTCCTCTGCGCAGACTCTGGTTACAACAGCCCCTCTCAAGGATCTGACAAATCCTTAACATTTTCTGCCCTGGTGTCACGTCCCAAGCCAAATACCTAAGATGGTCCTCTAGTCTGGCCCAGTTTCTCCTCAATTCAGTGCAAAACATTACCACGCTGTGGTAGTACTACTCTGTGCCGTCTTCTGGATAGTATGAGGAGTCCACTGTAACATAATGACATCCAGATATAGCTTGCAGATAATTAAGTTGGTCTTTGCACCTTCTCACACTTTCTACCAGTAAAGAGCCTCCCTGAGTTCGTACATACAGGATTTTATCACTGCAGTTCTGGAAGATGCAGACAGTTTGGATGGTATTGATTTTTCACTCTGTTATGCACAGTCAGGAGGTCTGAGCAGGGAAGTGTTTGCTCCCCCCCTCCATGGTGCGAGCCCATCCCGAGCTATCAGACATCGCTATGGACAACAGCCGCCGACATGTCAGTGATCAAACCAAAGAGAAATTCCTTAAGACTTTGTGCACTGGTTTTAGCAGGCAACAACTGCTGGTTCCTATCTCTGGTCATACAGGTGCCTGATCCCATAGAGCAATTGTGTACATTCCTGCAGAGCTACTAATACCACTCGTTGTCTCTATTAGGGTTCATATTTGGCTCCTGGAGGCTGGAGGTGTTTTCTTGAACCTATGGTATATAAAGCAGATGTTCTATGGATACTTCTGATCTAAATAATGTTTCTGTGGTCAATATCAGGAGACCGGATTCAAGGACAGAGATGCTCCCCTCAAGTCTTACGTTGCTTGTGAATCCAGAGGTAGCTGTGATCAGCGTGTCCACTACCTGCTGCAAAGACTAAACAAACCTAATCCAAGAAGGAATTAAGTAAACTCACCTGTATCTATATCAGCTGCTGATAAACCGTAATATTTCTGAACCATTAAAATACTTATATAACCAAATTATCACTGAGATAAATAAGAAACCTTACCCTAGTAAACCACTTTTCTCAATGTGCTTTTGGAAAACCTGGGATGTTGTGCTGTTTTTTTGATTGCTCCTACCCCTGACCAGGGTTCAGGGGCTGAATAAAGCTCTCTAGGAAAGCGGTTTTCCACTAAAACATACCCCTCCTTGACCAGCAGTTTCCAGAAGGATTTTTTCAGAGCTGCTGCATGGCATCCTGCTGGACCACGCACTGCATCTGCCATTAGAATTCATTTGCTGCGGTGCAAATCCACATGCACACTCAGCTTTGTTTAAACATCCTTGTCAGGAACTGGTTAAGGTAGCATCCCAGCCAAAGCCTATAGTTCAGTTACCAACAAGTCAGATTGATAGATGTCAAGGGCCTACTGAATTTTATCATCTTATAAAGCATAACAATGAAGTCAGTAAAGCACAGAGGTCCACTAACAGCTTCTTCCTTTTTAACTAGTGCAGAAAATGCACGCTGTAAGACAGTCATCTCTCTACGATAAGAAAACAAAGCACCAAGATACTTTTGAGGATATCATAGAATCGGTGAGGTTGGAAGGGACCTTTAAGATCATCAAGTCCAACCATTAACCTGCCATGACAAAAACCCCTTCTAAACCATGTCCCCAAGTACCACATCTACCCTTTTCTTAAACACCTCCAGGGATGGNGCCCCGAGCCTGTAGCGCTGCTTGGGGTTGTTAAGCAGCATTTGTCAATGCGGCATCTGGGTGCTACTCGTCAATGTATAAAGCTTCATAGCCAGTAGCTGTAATGGAAGACGTGCCTCTCATCCTCCCTTCATTCTTGCCCATAAGCATAATGAACACCACAATGCATCAGCCCATTCAAGCACCTGGCTTCAAAGGAATTAGCTATTTCCTTAACGTACTACTAGGTTTGCCTTTGAACATTCAGGTTTGGTCAGAAACCGTTGCATTAAGCTACAGCTGTGCTAAGCTATAGTATTCCCCTGCCTGAAAGACAATACGGCATATGAAGCTCAGACCGGTTATTTCATCTATTATGTTTTGTAACACAATATAAATTTTTGATAATAGTAGTAATATGTATAATGCATATGGCTGTAAAAACGTCAACCAACTTTTATGGCTTTCCTCTTCATATGAATATTCAGTCATCCGTTCGTCCCTAGATCCACTTCAATCCTGAAAAAAAAAAGATGAAATAATTTAGTTGATGTATTTTCTTAAGAGTTCATTAATTTCTCAAATATTATTGTATATGTAAATAAAAAACCTAACCACAGATGTCTTTTCCATAGCAAAACAGAGGTCAGAAGAACAGTAAGTTCTTTAAGCATTTTAAATAAAACTGCATGAATACGACAAAAAAATATATGTGAGAAAGCCTTACAGTTCCTCTTAACTAATGATTTTAGTCAGTGCTCTCAGTGTCTTTAATTCCTGAGCTGCTACTTGAGCGTACTAAATCCCAGCTGCTTTAATTAGGTTTTGGGGCCCATTATATATCAGTACCCTGCATTTGTACAAGTAAACTTTCCATCAGTTTCAAGTGTGAATATTCTTTACTGGTATTTCAAAATATGTTTTACAGAAATACTATGTGAGATCGGGATAATAACGCATTAAAAACCAAAATACATTTATTAATGAACTCAGTCAATACTCCAGTCACAGGAAATAACTGTGCAAGACCATTACAGAATTTGAATATGTATTTCTTTAAAGTTTTCCTATGGTTACATGATTGTTTAGTTATGCTTCCATGTGAATCTATACAAAAAAAGTATACAGAGATTTAAATGCTGTATTACACTTTTGGGAGGCTCCTTCAGTTTTAAGAAAAATATACAAATCCAGTAATTTAACTTTTTTAAAGCCTTAGGGGACAAAAAAGCTTCAGATGTCCAAAATTTAAGCAGTAGATAGTATGCCTTAAACCTCTTCCCAAAATATGTGCATGTGTCTGGAAGCAAATGCTACTTACATATGTCTCTCAATAATGGAAATGGTGTGAAGTCAAGAATCTAAATCTGCCGTCAGAGTTACTATAAACAATCTGCTGTTATTTTTATATCATTCAAAATAAGGTCACCCTTCAAATAGCAGTGGAGCATCACCTGCCTGCTTTCAAACCACAACCCAGTATTTCTTCACTGCTGCACGGCTAACAGGTTTCCAAACACTACGCAACTTTTACACTGAAAACAAGACAAGAAGCTCCCTTAAGCATGTAAAATTAGCAAATATTCACACACTGTACTACTATTTTACTGGCTAAACACCACGAACTTACTTTGTTTTTGTAATTATTAACCTTAATTTTATTTCTAAGAAATTATTAAGTTCAAGTATTCATATGAATCATAAAAGGCTGCAAAATCATCAAAAATACTGACCTAACTAATGGTAATGAAATACTGTAGGCACAGAGCATGCTAACTATTGTAGACCATTTGCGCCATCTCCCATGCATGTTGTAGACTCTCTTTCCTTTTTGTTGCTTAATCTCCCTTCGCATTATTTGGATAAATCAAAATTTCCATTTCATAAAGCAGATTTTCTTTTTTTTTTTACATTGCACACCGGAAGAACCACCTTTGAGTTTCTAGCAGCTCCCTCTCTGTGCTAATGTCCAAAAACGGGACAAGTGGACCAGGTTTTCCATATCCTGGACTTACACGATGTGGTTATCTAACCTGAGCAGGAAATGATTTAGTCATAAAGTTCTGTAAAATTAAATGTAATATATTCAAAAGCTTCAGGGGGTCTCTGTTAGAGGAAGACGGAGTTTGACCTGTAATTGTTTCCAGTTCTCCAGGTTTTCTCATCATCACTCCTCCCTACACGCACAGAGACACGCACACACTTCTACAACGCAACTCAGCTTCAAGTTACACATGAACATTGAGGTCTTATTAGGTTTCCGTGGCTATGGTGATACAGCAAACATGGGTATGTGTTTCCAAACTGCTAAGATGCCACTATGCAACTAGCCATAGCCCCAGCTGGCTTTGCATTATTAAATCACACACAGTGGCCCTCCTCATGAAAAAGCTACTTCGTTAGCAATGCTAAATAATTGGGTCTCGTTAATTCTCTTCAGGTCTGCACAATTTATCAAGCACTGAATCGACCACGTCCCTGCATCACTGGGGTGCTCTCCTCCATGGAAGGGTTTCTGCTTGTCCTCCTCTTCACCAAGCACAAGTAGGGCACACCACAAGCTCCGTCAGTGCCACCATCTCACAAGGTTTCTCCACCGTGATATACGCAGTTTAGGGGTAGGACAAGGGTTATCCTCTAGCACTGACTGCCAGTAAGGGTGACCAAGAGCATCCATTTTGACGGCCAACACACAAATGCCACCCATACAGGCCACACATCTCTTCATCATGACTACTTTAGGCTGCTTTTGGGCAGAAGATGAAGAGCAAACCAGCATTTAACTAGTAACTCCATAAATCTGTTGCCTGATTTTTGGAAGAGTTGAAAAGCCACAGCTTCAGATGAAATGACTTTGAATTGCATAAGAAAAAAAGACTGTCCATCCTTACCGATCTACTGCATCCATTCTGTCATGTATGTCACTGCTGCGAAACCTGCTCTGGACTTTGGTATTCAGCAGCTTACTGTGAAATCTCAGTTTCTACTATCAGAAGTATGAAAACAGACACGAGAGTCCAGGTGGAAGCATCTTCCATTTCTATCCAGTGTTTTTTATACCAGAAGAAGACCTATCTGACAAGACAACCGCCCAGTATTCCTGATTCGAAATCTCTATGTCAAAAGGGCTCTTTAAGTAATCATAGAGCAAAGCATGTAACAAAACACCAGTATGAACCAAAAGAAAGAAACCAGCAAACACAGAATTATGTCTACTTCCAGCCAAAAGCTATCCATCATCTTAAAATTGTATTTTCAGACTCTAGGAGTTTATAAAGCTTACAAATGCCACCAAATGTTAGAATCTTTCTCCTCTGGCAAGAGAAAACTCAACAGACCTTACATCATCTACTCCATTTTTCAAACTCCTCTAGATCAGAATAAATGCCCTGGTCGGCTTCCCCATGCAACGGCAGATGGATGCAGGAATCATGGACCAGAGTGAGGAACACGGAAGGGTTTCAGGACAATCATGCTGAGCAGATTTCTAAACAAACAGACGCCACTATGTGTGTAGAGGTGCCCTTGTCTCTATAAATAGAACATTTTTTTAGCAGCTAAATCCACATTAATTCATTAAAAAACAACTTCATATTGGTATCACTTATGCATCTCTTTTTCATACTGGTAACTTTTACATAAATTCACATCAATACAGTTATAAATTATGCCTCGTGCTATTTTCCCCCTTTTCTAATTTGGATAGATATGGGAACATACATTTGGAAAAGACCAACTCATTCACAAAGTTAACTCATTTGCTGAATCGGGATTTATTAATTTTTCTCTCTGCAAAGCAAACACCATATTTGGGCATAACCGCATTTCGGAATCACCTCCTTGCATCACTTATTTTAAAAGTATGCTCTTTTCTTCTTGAAAGCCCTTAAAATCTGCACTTACACTTCCGCAATCCCTTTCAAAGGCCCTGAGTCACGCCAAACTTCCTCAAAGAAGGAATGTGGCTTCTCCCAAAACTCACGAAGGCCACCTTGAACATCAGGTAAGGCACGATCCCTGAAAGCACAGTTTCAGCAGTGTTCAGAGATGAAGGAGCACAGGTTATCCTCAACCCAGCGTAGAGGATGGCTGCCTTTCTATTAACAGTGGCCACATACTTGCCCTCTTTTCCTGTGTTTCTGCCTCTGCGGGGAAATTCATAAACTCTATAAAGCAGACATTCTGCAGAAGTGACAGAGAGAATATACATTAAACGCAAGCTACAGATTTGCAACAGTCCTCAACATTTAGAATTGGTAAGGGACAGGAGAGGCTGAAATTCAGTGCAGCATTGCACAGAATCAGCACACCCCAAAAAAATCTACCTAAATTGTGCTTTGAGTGCTTATGCTTCTTGCCTTGGGTTCAGTCCCAAGAATCTATCTAAACTGAGTTCTGTACCATTGCAGTTGAAACTAGGCAAAGCACTTTGCCACAAAGTTGTCTGTAAAAATGTTAAAAAGCCTTAAATTCCAATATAAGCCAGTGGCCCATCAGCAGCCATCACAAGGTGCGAGATGAACCAGGTAATACAGCTTAAAATGCATTCAGTTTCGGTTAAGTGTAACTGCTATATATTTTAGAGATCTCACATCAAAGGAGTGCTTGCTAGACATTCTGTTACTCACTAAAAAACTGCAATTGCAGGTTTATTCTGTCCTCAGCTAAAGTTTTTGCTAGTCTTTGACTGTGATTTCCCTTCAAACAAGGTAAGCAGAGTTACTTGCTTAAAGATGCCAGTCCCCCGCCAACATCTTTGTTGCTCTGACATAGCGTCATAACGAAAATATCTTAAGCTGCTCAAAATATTTCTGAAAATTAGCTTAGTGCTTCAACTTCTTCTTTCCATTGGTATTTTAATAAAAAGTAAAGAGAGGCGGGAGGCAGAGAGTGGGATGCTTGTTGCTAGGCGATACCTAGCTCTCCTGAACTCCTACAGACTGAAATATTTATCCAGACTCCCACGAAGAATGACATCTAGCACAGAGAAAGAAGAGACACACGCACTTATTGAAGTACATCATGATTCAAGGTAAGCAGCAGCAGCTCTGCCACCAGCACGGTCCCTGGGGTACCTC
>VXBO01011338.1:471477-495583 GCA_013400135.1 Rhinoptilus africanus
CCTCCCGAACATCTACCCTGATTTCAGCTGAGCCTCATGGGGAGACAACTCCAACGCTTTTAAGCCCATTGGCATCTTAACAGCACAACAAAACAAGTCCTTCATCTCCTGACAGTACAGCTGTGTTGGCTGTCTGTTGTTTGGGGTTTCTTCCCCAAATCATTATACTCCAGTAACAGATTTCCATAGAAAAAAGCATGCAGCTGGCCAGATGTGGATGAACGATTCATTAACTGAACACACCACCTTTGTGCCACGCTCCTGCCTTTAAAAGGTTTATTCGACGATTAAACTTGCAAGGAGTGCTTACACAGTCTCTCCGCAGAGACTTAAAGGAATAAACATTATTCTTTACAGGGTCTTTTATTTGACAGTAATGAATTATTTTGACTTGAACAGCTTCAAGGATAAGTCCCAGACATTCTGTGACTTGAAGATTAATTTAAAGAACTCTTTGCTCTCACTAGACCTTAAGGGTCTGGTTTGACAAAAATAATTATACAACAACATGGTACATTTCATAATCTCAGAGAATTATTGCTCTGGGAAAGATGATGTCTTTCAGTAATATTTAAAAAACCCTGCAACTGTATCAGTGTACACAAATGATATTGGAAAGTGTACGTACACACTGTTATACTGTAAAGGTAAAAAAAAAACCAACTTAGTTAATATCTAGAGAAGTAACAGATGCCTGGATTTATCTAATAATCAGTGGTCAATCTAGAAAAGTGCAATAAATTTCAGGGAGCAGAGAACAACTCAGCAAAATACTACATCCCTGTTGAATTTTTATTCTAAAAGTAATTGTTATCTTTGACACTCTCAGTGGTTTGAATGGATAGCTCTGAAACCTTTATACTCCCTTCACAACCTGAGTTTAAACAGAATGAGGTGGGTTTTCGTTAGATCTAAATAAAATAAAATGTTGATAAACACAGTCAGACATCCCTTTGGACAGCTTCTGACATAAGGAAGTGTTCATGTTACAGTGCACACACTCGGCGCACGGTCTCTTAGTTCACCACCTTATCCTCGCACGCAGTTCAAACTCCACATTAGAGTTAAAA
This sequence comes from Rhinoptilus africanus, assembly GCA_013400135.1. Classification (NCBI taxonomy): domain Eukaryota; kingdom Metazoa; phylum Chordata; class Aves; order Charadriiformes; family Glareolidae; genus Rhinoptilus; species Rhinoptilus africanus. The sequence goes on from VXBO01011338.1 coordinate 472,548, forward strand.
TGTTATTGACCAGCCTGTGCACAAAGTCAAAGGCCCTCGTGGGCCTTTTCTTGTTATAAGAATTACAGCTTTATGCATATATATATATACATACACACATCCGCAAACATGCATATGCACACCTCTCCTATGAAGAAAGGCTGAGGGAACTGGGTCTCTTTAGCCTGGAAAAGTGGCGTCTGAGGGGTGACCTTATCAATGCTCATAAATACTTAAAGGGCGGGTGTCAGGAGGATGGGCACAAACTTGAGCACAGGAAGTTCCACCTAAACATGAGAAGGAACTTCTTTACCTTGAGGGTGGCAGAGCCCTGGAACAGGCTGCCCAGGGAGGTGGTGGAGTCTCCGTCTCTGGAGACATTCAAAACCCGCCTGGATGGATTCCTGTGCCACCTGCTCTAAGGTGGCCCTGCTCTGGCAGGGGGTTGGACTAGATGATCTCCAAGGTCCCTTCCCAACTCTGTGATTCTATGATTCTATATATATACATATACGTATATGAATATAAAAACATGCACACTTACAGCCACAAATTTTTGGTGAATTAAATATTTTTTGTAAGTAATTGTCTTAAAGAATCTGACAAAAGCTTACCTTCTGAAATATTATCAAAACAACACGGGATTTTCAGCTAAGCTGCAAAATGTAACTATGTTTCTGAACCCATAAAGAACTGGAATTTCTTAAAAAGTGATCTTTTCTCCTTCTCTTTAGACTTTATTTTTCCCCCTATTTTCAGACTTTCTTCAGCAAAGTAGTACATACTACTCTCCAGATAATGACTATCCAAGATTTCTACTCATAAGGGCTTATGAGAGTTTGAAAGAAACGACAAAACAGTATTATTTAAAAACTGCTTATTCTCAATTTCAGGTTGGAATCATGTATGTTGTGTTTCCACATTTTGTTTGCACTTCGGATAAAACAAATGTGATTAAGTGTACTAAAAATGAAGTCCAAGTGTGAAATCCAAATGGAAGGTATTCCACAGGACAACTGCTCGTCCTTCAAGTAGACTAAGAGGGAAGAGACTGGACAATGATTCTTCCGTATCATCATGGTGGGGAAAGGGATAAACACCAACATCTCCAGCAGATGAGACTAGATTGACTATAGAGGCTGCACAGATTAAGACTTAACCGTACAGGTTTCATATTCTTGTTTTGCCCTGCTAATAGGGATTAGCATCACTAAATGCTAGCACCCACTCCCCCTCTTCCGCCTTAATACCTTTACTCAAACTGGGTTTATGCTCAGTCCAGAATCGAGTCAGTTCTAATTGCAGTACTTACACTCTCTTCTCAAAGTTGCAAGATAACCCTCATTTATATTCAAAAGTAAAAACCATTAAAAAAAAAGGATTTTCTTAATTTCCTGTTAAGAGGTTGCTGAATCCCAGAGACCATCAGAAAAACAAGAGTCCTTGCACTTGTATGCAGTTATAAATGGAATAGCTGGAGCTTAAGGACAAGGTCACCAGTTTCCTTAGGACGCTTGGTAAAGCATCGGTTTTCTGCGTGAACCGCGCATCTGATGTTTCTTGTGGTGACGGCAACCCCCCCAACCACCTAATCTAAGTGAGGGTGGCTGAACACCTAAGGCCCTTCGCTATAAGTCCAAATGGATAAGCACAAATTTCCTGCAGATTTGTGCCAAAATCTGTTCTTCGTCAATGCAGCTGTAACAACCATCCCATGATTTGGTAACGGAGCACAGGTATGAGACATTTAACCCACAAGAAAGTCTGAAACAGATGAATCCTGCCTCAGATGGTAAATAATACCCTTCTGTGGTTCAAAATTTCGTAGTCTCCTCATAGTTGCCTTCAAAAGGAACACTATGACAATGGAAAAATCAGACTAGAAAGAAAAAAATTTAAACACTGTTTATAGGTAGTAGCTTATATAAACCCTGGAACGTCTCTTCCTTTTATGCTGTGCAAGATGTTGTAAAGAAGTCGGAGAACAGCACCAACCATCATCCACTGCGGACAAAACACCCTGCAGCTTTTCCCTTACCACAGTGCCAAGCGCTCTGTGCCAACTTTCACAGCAAAACCACTTAAAGAATAAGCAAAACCTCAGATTGAGGTGTGCCCATTAAACTTGTCTTAAAAGAGGGGACAAAATCATTCCCACAAGCAGCAGAAAAAGTTACACAAGCTGTAGGTTTATACATCACCAGAAGGTGGTTTTAAAATCAGCGCTGATGCCCCCACGGCTGGCACAGGGAGCAAGAGTCAACACCCTGGTGCACCAAGCCCCAGCCTGGAGACGGTCACCTCCTCAGAAGTGAGAAGCTGCGCATACAAGTCCCACCTCACCGCATCAATCAGCACAAGTTTGAAAAAAAAACCATCAAACTGCTCAAACAAACCTATTTTTGCTCTCCAAACCCACCAAACTGCTCCTCCAAACCAGAGGAGACTATAAACATGAAGCAGCGTTGAACTCTCTCTAGCTAGCCCAGCCACAGCAGCTAAGGGAGGACAGGCTCGCACAATTTACCCCAAAGTTGGGAGAAATTAGCAAAGTAAACCAAGCAAACACTGGTCCAAGTTGTGATATGCACTGAAGAAACCCAACCATCCTCATTTCCAGGCTCAAAGTTATGCTTCCAAGAAAAAAGAAAGTCAACAGTTGGATGCACCCTGCTCTACATAGCAGGTAGTTATGTTCAGCTCAGCCTTCGCTCAACCCACAATAAATTTCATCACTGCATTTGGGCCCCTCCTTTTGCTTTCCATTAGAAATATACTAATAAAAGGCTGTTTCAAGAAAACAGCATGGTATCTGTGTACATGAAGGTGTGGGTACATATTCAGGCCTTAAACTGGGGGCACTATGCAACAGCAGTGATGCTATTAATCAGTTTAAGGAGTCTATTTGGCTGGCATCCTACAAACATAGCTGATGAGTGACTGTTTTAACAGGAAGGTACACTCTCTAAAATTGATCAATTGACCATGAGTGTTTCCATTAATCATTTTTAATGTCTTTTCTCCTAGCCTGCCCTTTTGAAAGTGCAGACTAGCATTATTACTAATAATTATCCCTCGGCATATTGCAGGTAGAAAGCTCAGAAAAGGGAAAAATCCCATATCTAAGTATACAATGTTCCCATCAGGCATTGACCAGCTCAAAACAGCTCCACTACCAGATTCAGTAGCAACAAATCTTTTAATAATAATTTGAAATTCAGAGAGAGTCACTGAGGTAAACTCATGCTCTTGATGTCTTTGGGCGAGCAAGAAGGTAAAACTGACCCCAGTACTGCTCCTGGAGAATTTCCACTGGAAACTCTCCATCCCGGCATTTCAAACTTCCCAACACCCTGTAAAGCTCAGCGGAAGCCATGATTAACTTTGGGAAAAGGTGCATCCTTTCAGAGACCTACCTGACACTTACCTGGTCATATTCCATCAGACTCCCTAGCCCTCATCGTTTTTCTCCTTGTTCTAATAGCCCTTGTATTTTTGACAGGAGACATAGTTACTTTATTTCCCTGTCCTCACTTAAATAGAAATATATTTGTTTCTCCCTTATCTGATAGTTCCCTCACCACTTAAGACTTTTCTGGAGTGCAAGGGGGTGTTGGGGAGTAATTCAATGTACTATTTCGTTCAGTATTCCAGTGGAGGATTCATCTGCAAATCTGACTACGCATTTAAGTGCAAAAACCAGAAATAGCCTGATTTTCCAAAGGTAATTTGTACTTTCCAGCCTCCTACTGCGATCACCGCAGCAGCCTGCAGGACTCGCCATCTGCACGCAGTAAGCCAGTGCCACTTCATTCTGCAGATGTACATGGGCAAACAACCCCCCCTTAACCCTGGTCCAGCAATTACTCGCATTCACAGCCCAGAAACTATAACCTGAAGAATAACTTTAGCAGATAAAGCTCTTGCCAGCTGGCGGGTTTGTCTCACCTACCTAAAGACACCTACACCGGCGCTAGCTGCCCTTCATGGCTCTGTAGTTAAAGGAGAGAAAGAGGCAGAGCAAGGACCCGAGTCACCAGGCTCATGACCAAAAAGTATTTTAAATAAAATGGTACTTAGTTATCCGCAGAGTGAAGGATACTACAAGTTTCAAGAGCTTTGGGTTTTTTAAACAACCCTTGGGTTCCTTTGTTCCCCTGACCAAAACCTCCAATTATTAAGACTTTAAAATTCATCCGTTTCAATGGAGCCAAGCAGACTTGAAAAGGCATCCCATTTTTAAAAGAGCTTGGAGAAAAAAATTAAAAAAAAAAAAAATACAGCTCACTTGAGATAGTTAAATACTACTGTCAAGCAAGAATTGGCAACGCTGCCAATGCTAAGCTTCCTGCATACCAAGGTGATACACAGAAGTTAATACAAGTAACGCTGCTCATCAGTTACATGGAAACCACCACAAAAAAATATTACAAAAATGAGAAACTAAGGATGGTGAGGAAGTCACATTGCTTGGTTTATTAAACTAGAGAGCAAAACACTCCAAAGAAACAACGCTGTATTGTATGGAGGAAAACACAATTTTAAAACCCAAGGATTTTCACCCTGGAGCCCCTGGAGCTTGGCCAGGCTGGCTACTCCCATATTCTGTGTCACCCCAGTGAAACCAATCAATCCCAAATGTACACTCACACCACTCCCGTTACAAGCCAGCAAGTGGACTCATGATATTTAATTAGCTTTCAGGGAAAAAGGTGCAACAAATAAATTAATGAACAGCATTAATAAATAATTTAAGAACAATAGAAGGCATGAATACCAGAGGACATTACCACTGAGAAGAACCATGAATTTTTTTGCAATATTCTAGGTGTAACAGAAAAACAATGTAGACATGACAGTATGGATGGTGTTTTGAATGAAGCATGCCTTTGGCAAGGCTCGAAGACTTCTACCCAAGACACTCATAACTACTGCTGGCTAACCACCACAATCCATAAACCCGACAAACCATTCTGACTCAGAAGAACATGAACGACACAAACAACTACACTCACCACTTCCCTGAGGATCAAGTTCAGCAACCTCTCAACAACCAAAGCTTTTGCTTCTCTATCAATTCCCTTGGATTACTTTTTTGATTTGCAGGTAACACTTGACACAGTACATGACTTAAAATGCTTCCCAAACCAGTTAAACTAACTGGCAGTAGCAGATATGCTTTAGACAAAGATGCACTGGTGGCTACACCCATCCTCAGTTTCATGCCAGGAATACACCTACCTGGTATTTTGAAATTACAAGAAAGTTTCTAAAATACATTAACTATTGAAAAATATTCCTGTAATTTGATTAAGAGACAGCAAACACAGCTTTTGCTGTTAGAATACTGATTTCAAGTGGTTGCCCCTCATCTATCGTCAGTGTCACAGCCCTTTCTCCCAACTGTTCCCTTTGGTTACACTAGTTCTTCTTTCCACATCACCCAACACAGAAACGTTGCAGTTGTCCAGACCTCAACCTTTAAGCGTCCTCCCATCTCTCTCAGGTTCACGATCCCTACAGCCACCCTTGAGACATATACACTATTAGATCATGCTCCCATTGACACCTGACCCTGGCAGAGAAATCCTCCCATCTTGACCACTGGATGTCCCTTTCCATCTCCTTTGCTGCCAGGATGGCTAGTATGCAAGTCGGCACTGCAAGGCAGCAGCCCCTCTGGCTCAAGCATTGTTATCCCATGTGGACACCTGGACATCAGTGCCACAACTGGCACCTCCAACCACAAACTTCAGGGGTGTGGGGCTGTTAACCAGACCATCCTCTTCCCAGCCCAGGGAGTGAGCAGTCCCATGCCCCACGTTCAGTAGCTTCAAAATAGTTTAAAATTACAATCTGAAACAAGGCAATGAAGAGTTCGTGAACCCAACACTCTTCTGTGACTTGTCCCACCTATCCTCATCGCTCCTCTTACTGCTCTCTCGCTTCATCCTCTTCCCTCAGCTTCCTTCTTTTGCGGACCACTCATCCACTGGCACTATTCCAACAACAATCTTCTCACAGTTTCACTGGCTTTATTCCCATTAGAAAGAGAAATTCTGACTCCATCCTTCTGTTTAATCCACCACTAACGATGAAAGATTCCAAGGTTGCTTCTCTTATATGAGAGATAATTATTTCTCCTATATCCTAAGTTGTGCTCCTGTTTATTCACAAGATACAAATATCCTCATGATTCTGTGATTCGCTGTTCTCCGCATTTTGAGCCTTCAGTATTCTGCATTCACTGCTAGCAGCATGCGTGACTGGTGCTACCTACTCCAGGATGCCACCGAAACAGAACCTGTCTCGCATGATGTTCTTGTCCTATTGAAAAGGTTTTGTTACCAAAGACGAAGCAATTATAAAGGCATCACTAGAAGAGAAAACTTCAGTTAATAACACCACCACACACAATCAAAGTACTGACAGCGGTCCAGAGGTGAACAACAGATACCGCTGTATGTTGCAATACTAAGACGTTCTGAGAATGGTTTTATTAAAAGCAGAGGTAGATGCAATAGTCTTTATAACTAGCACCCCCACAAGTTGCAAATGTTATCATCCTAATGATAACCCCTACAGAGTTGCATCCTGTTATCACAATTAAGATTGTGTTAAAATGCCCATTACAAATATCCATTTTTAATTAACTGTAATTCAGTCTTAAAATACGAAGCAAGTTATAGCTTGCTGATTTTTATAAGACAGTGAATTAAGGATTAGAAAACAAAATAAATGTTAGTCTCTTGGGAGGGGAGAAGGAAATCAAATCTATTTTAATATACATGGGAGAAAGTAATGTAAGTCAGTAAAAATAAAAATCATAAAGTTTGGTTACACAGACCAAGTTTTATAGATAATTAAAAGTAAACCACTGAAAATACAACTCCCACAAGTGTACACTTACAGTTAAAAAAACAAAAAAACAAAAAAAAACCCAAACAGTGTTACAGCCCTGAAGCTAATGCCGGAGTAAGTAATGGAAGTGAAAGCAATGCCTACATACTGGATCAGGCTGTTCTAGACCCTTCAAGGGTTGGTTTCACAAATAAATAAATGAATAAATAAATATTGCCTGTGGACATATGCACAAACCCACACAGGGAATGCGTATCAAAGGGTTAAAATCCAACCTGCTCCCCCCAGGGCTACTTTCAGCACAGGCCCATCATCACCCCTCTCTGGCCCAGTAGTTCTTGGTAACCAACTGAGGGCTTACAGCTGGGGAGGGCAAACAGGAGAAGGCTTTTTGTGTTTAAGGGCCATTTTTACCATCTGCATCACTTCTATTCTTAGTCCCACTGATGCATTACGGTCAAATTATTTTGCTTTTCCAGCTGCATTTTCCAATCTAATGCACGGAGGAAGCCCACTTTTCTCATCTCTCTGTCCCTTATCAACTGACCGAGTGACAGTAACGCGAGATCGGTCCAGTGATTCATCCGCCCGTCCACTTTCACCTCCCGCTGCTCACAGCAGGCACGCTAGAATACAAGTGTCAAGCAGTCAGGAAATCTCGACAGGCCCCTAATCTTTAGGGTATCATATATGGTAAGTCATCCCTTTGTATGGAAAAATCTCATGGATAGGGGCCAGCGGTTTAAAGGGCTTTGACACGTGGAGAAGGATTCGAACAAACCAGCACCATTTCAAAATGAAAAAGCAGTGAGGTCTGGCTTCCTAACAAGCAAATTCACTAAAAAGCCACAAGCTTAACTGGAAACATCTCAACCTGCAGTATGTCAGCAAATACACTCTTTTAAACGCACACTGAAAGAAATAATGTCTTTTTTTACCCCGCATTGTTTTTCTTATCAGGGTTTGAAAAGAACCCACAAGGAAATATTACACTGAATGAGTTCGAAAGGAGAGTATTATCCCAATACAGAAGCACATTTGTACTAATATTCAGGGATGACATTCACAAACATCTTGTTACTATCCTGTAAATGCCTCCAAGATACACAAACATCTCTAGGCTGTACCAGGGAAGCACGAGCTTCACGGAAGCTGGTCTTGAGAAGTTTCTTGAAGACCAGCACCCCAGCAATGGCGACAGCAGTACCAGCTTTGTCGTCTGAGCTTTTTCATGCTTTGCACCCAGCGCCCTCAGACGAGCACCGCTTCTGGGTGTAGGTTCAGAGAAGAAAAAAAGAATAAATTTTCAAGATAAATGACTGACGGACAGTCATAACACACCTTCCCCTCCTTGTGAGAAGGGCGATGAAGACAAGAAGTAGCAGAGGCTGGAGCAGTAGGTGGCAAGAAGGATGGAGCAACACAAACCTTTACACAAGCCATCATAAAAGCCTCTTGCAGGCACTGGAAAACAAGACAGGGCCCTGAGCTGGAGGAGGCTTGCTATGGACCTCAGTGCAGCACCACCACCGTGCTGCCTCTCCTGGGTTCAGCTTCCTGTCCACATCATCCTCCCCCCTCCTGTCCTCCAAGTTAGACCAAGACAAAAGACCTCCTCCATAGGAGCAGGAGGCATTAGCACTAAATTAAACTAATACTAAGTTAAGCTTCAAGCAGCTGATCAACGTTAGCTTAAGCTATGACCACCCTGGAGGCAAGGTCCATCAGACCACAGCACCTTCTGAGCTGTTCCCAAACTGAAAGAAATGAGGGCGAGTGGGACAGCACAGCTAGGAAAGCATCAGTCCTCCTCTTCCACTCCTGCCAGGAGTATGCCAGAGCAGGGTCCTTATCACCTTGCCCTCCCCTGCTTTCCCGGCTTCATTTTATCTCTTGCCACCTGAAGAGCCATCAATGGAGAATTCACACAAATCGTAAAAAATAGGATGGAGGAAACCTCAAGAGATCATCTAGTCTCTCCCTAGCAATTCACACCACTGTGATTACCTCAAAAATCATTACATCTTCATTATATCTATTATAGACAAGCTTCAAGAATGGAATCACTGGACCCGCAAAGCAAAACTGCCTGTAGCACCGAGATTCACCCTGATTCACTCTGAAGACAAACCATCTGTTTTAACTTACCATCAGCACCACAAATAGAATAAAAATAGTCAGTGTATGCGGTCTGGGAGTATGCCAAGAGCTCTGATATTTACTTCAATTGTTCCTATAGACATCTTATAAAGTAAACATTTTTCAATGGAAAATTAGGATTAAATCCCCCACAAAATATGACCGATTCCAATAAATTCTATGCCTTTTAAGGATGTTTTCCAGATCAAGTATCACAGATGATGTCTGCAAAATGTTTTAAAGATGAAAAGCAGTATGAATTATTATCACAAAGTTTTCGCTGTCAAGAACAAAAGAGAACCTAAGAAAAATACATTTTCATTCCTCAGTATGGTATGAAATAATACAGTAGTCTTAAGTGGAAAAAGAACGACTCACAAACAATAGCAATCAGTCCTCCAGTTTCTTAAAAACTGATTCGGTAGACAAGCTTTATGATCTGTGCCCCCCAAAAACAACAACGGGAGCGGCCAAAGTCAGTTGGCCATGCAGAACATGCAGAATTCCATGTTCTCCTGGCTACATCTATTTCCTGAAAGAGGCAAGGCTGCTGCTAACCCTAGTCAGATGAAGTTCCCAGATACCGTTGAACTCTGTAATAATGGCACATCTAGGTCATTACAAAGGTCCCTGGAGCTGATGATGAAATTGGCTGTGATCCCTAGTGAACTATAAAAGTATTTGGTCCGTGTATTTTACTTTATCTTTTATTTCAAGGTATCTCAACTCAAGGTATGCAGAAGTACAAATCTGTACCACCAAATAAGCTAATGTGTTAACAAAGAACAGTAGTGAATGCACCCAAAATAACACTATTCTCACCACTAAAATAAAAATCTTTTTAGTACAGTAAAAGGAGACACAGAAATGTAGACACTCTCAAGGTAACCACATATAGAAAGTGTTATTACTTCATACAGACACTTTGAAATACCTCTGATCTCTTGGGATTTGGTTACATGCGATTAGTCACACACAGAGAATCACCATAAATAATACTAGGATTTTTTTCTATTGCATACACAAAACCTTGCAAACTACTTTTCTTTTTATATATANTAATGGTCAGACAGAATGCTTCACTCCAGTACTGCACCATGGAGATGCACTGTCTGAAAAAGATATTAATAAATCCATTATCATAAGCATTCATCTATATGGAGCAATTAGGTAACTTATAATTATATTCCCTTATATGCTACAGTCACATAAGAAAAAAAATGCTGTTAAAAGGAGTAAACAAACATCAACACTCACTTGTGAAAGGCAAGGGCAGGCTAATAGGAATGGAAATAGCAGGAAGGGAATCAGAAGAAAAAAGACTCAAAATGCCACTGAAAAGTAGCGAAGGCAAATGAATACATGTTTACTGCAACTCGCCCTACTCTATTTGCATTTTCTCTGCTTCTTGGAAATGGAAACAGAGGAGTATTGATGATAGCAAAAACCATCTAGCTTACTGCCACCATGGAAGAAATCACCAAGCCCTAGAGTGTAAAACTAGGGTTATACACATATATATCTTTTTAAAAAGACTAAATGACTCTGTAAAATACAGCAAATGGAACACTATCCGGTACGTTTAATTTGCTCTGTTCATTTCTCTATGTAAATCTAACAGAGAAGCAGCAGTTGACTCCAGTAACTGACTGCCGTTTTGTGGCTGCGCACTCCTATTGACTTTCAGGCAGGTGTATTCGTGAATTTTTGCTTGCTTGCTCACACTCCAGCTTTGCCATTTTTACCGATTCCTTCTTCTGTGGACGAGCTCGAGCATCGGGTTTTCTTTCACGCGCCGACAGGAAACCCTGCCACCAAAACTGCAAGTGGTGCACCAGGGAGAGGTACAAGGTAGCGGCAGGACGAAGACACACTTTTTCATATTAATTTATATTTAATATATAAAAGGGTTTTTTAACATATAGAGAAAGGGTTAAACCTGCTCTGTTAAAGTGAAAATGAAATAATGGCAAAGGAGTAGTCTCAGCATAGGGTGGTACAAGAGTAGGACAGGACATAGCATCAGGAAAAGGCAGCAAAATACCACGACCTTCAAAAGCCAGGACTGCCTCCCTAAATATCCCATGTGCAAGTTTTCTGTATGTGAAATACAGGGGAGGAAGTTATGAAAACATGAGCTGAAAGAGCACCTTGTAGATGGTTGACGGAAGCAGAGCGATTGAAATAAAACTCTTAAGACCGAGGGAACCAGACGATGCCAGAACGAAATCATTCCTCTAACTACATCTAAAAAAATCTCAAAGGTTTCCAAGGGAGAAATATTACTACATATAACTTCTAATCATGAACATGCATATATATGTGTATGTAAAAATATATATTGAGTATTTATATGTATTTGCTAACATATCTTGTTTTGTTCATGGCAGTCTGAAGAGGTAAAAACCCCTGCAACTTCATATTTAATTATTAGACCACAGGAATACAGTTCACATAGTTAATTCACACTGTTTAGGGATATTCCAGCTTTCCCATAATACAAACTGTATTTTAAAACACAGTTCCTGTTTATACAGATATCAGAAAAGTGATAATGTGCTTTCAGATGAAAAGAAGGACCGGCACTACTTGAATGCCAAATCACGTGCCATCACTAGCACGTAACAGGCTACATCCAGGGGACTTCAGTAGCTCGGATCAACTGCTCTGAAAAAACCTTTGTAAACTTTCAAGACATGAAAAGCAAAGTAATAATAATTCCACTGGTTGTTTTGGTGGGTTTTTTTCTTCTGTGCACACATGGTAAGTTTATGTAAGCATGTTACAATCCATCTGAGATATAAAATATCTTCCAAAAGGAAATTTCAAGTTTCGGACTTTTGTGTACAAACTAAGAATACGAATCACATGATGAAACAGAAGGAGGAACAGATTTCTGTAGTTTCCTATCATCTGTGAACGAAGCACCAGGACGCATACATGATATTAATCACCCAGGACTCCACAGATTGCATCAGCAGAATTACATATGGAATCCAAAATTATTATTATACTTTGATGCTAAAGTTAGACTGTGCACAGTACCAAGGGCTCAGAGGACACGTTCAGTTCCCTTTTCCCTTCAAAACTGGTGCGACCTCAGATGATATTATTTCTGCCTCTAGAAAAATAACACAGTGTCCAGGTTGCATCTCAGTTCCAAAATACTTAATAACGCCACACTAAACCAGTGGTTTTCAGAAACATCTGTAATAATTTTTTCGCGATGGTGTAACTGATTTCACATGAAAGCAGAGAGAAGGAACACAAAGCAGACTGTGGAAAATTCTGCCTGCATTTCAACCATAAATCACGAAGGTCATGCTTGGTTTCGGGTCGTGGGACGTATCTATCCTTGGGAAATATCTGGAAGAGAGAGGGGGAGCTCTGTCTTGGTCCATCTCATTACAAGCACGGCGCCTCCGGGCATCTCTCCAGAGCCCCCACTGCCTTCAGCACTGGATGCTCATCACCATGGCCCTCCTAGAACTAAACCATCAGGTGCCCACAGCCAAAGGCCAAGGGCGAGCAACCGTACCTTCCTCCCGGTGCTGCATCACACCAGGGATACGCAGCATCCAACATTTCTGTGCAGCCATCAAGCAACTGGCAGTGGTACGCCATGAATAACAAGAAAAAAAACCCAACCCAACAGCTCACACCAAATATCTAGCTCTCTGTCCCATAACCATCCTTGCACTGTAACTGTAATTTCAAAGAGAAACACCATATTATTTTTTAAATTATCAAGTCACATGCTAAAGAGAATATACAGCTCGGGGAGGGAGGGGGAGAAACAAACACAAAAAACCCACAACACCAAGAAAAAATACACAAGAAAAACCCAACCACAAAAGAAAAGCGTCCTCTGTCTTGAAACATAGTCATAAGACTTGGATGTTTTAACTTTTAACCTACATTCTCCAGGGGAGGGATGGAAGGAGGGAGGATAAATACATGTTGCCTAAGAAGGCTTAACAATCCAGATTCACTGTTATAACGTTGTTTGTAAAATACAAACCCAGTTTCACCGTCATGGATTTTGAAGTGTGAAACACAGGGGATTTAAGTTAATTATTATACTGGCAAGTCATAAAAGTATTAAGAGAAGTACGGGAAGCACAGTTTTACATATTAGCTTTCACAGAAAATAAGATAAAAAACCCACAGATTTATGACACTCCTGATTACGACTACACTGTATAAACATAGCCTGAGGCAGGGAAAAAAACCCACATTGGTCTAGCTCAAATTTTTAATACCATAAATTTTTAGCTAATCCTTCAAGGTAATGTATTAGTAATAATGCAAACCTAGTGTTTCCTTTCCCTATACACAAATATGTGACCCAACTGTGTGAGGTGCCTGGGACACCCATTTAAGTCAGGAGCATGGGTTGTTTCAGAGCCCCAGCAAAGGTTTACTCACTGTCTCCAAGCATCAGGTCCCTTATTGAAAATCACTGCTGTCATGCAATTTACCCAAAAATAGGTTTTGACCGTGGCAGAAACAGTTTCTAGATCTTGACATAGAATAAGATGTATTTAATAGGTGAAAGCCGTACTTCAGAAAAATAACTATGGTTTAATTATTTATTTTACTTCTTGCATTCCTTATTTCATACTTAATTTAATACCCTATTTCTTTTTATCAAGTTAAAAATCAAAGCACATAGAATCATAGAACGGCCTAAGTTGGAAGGGACCTTTCAGATCACCTAGTCCAACCATCAACCTAACTCTGACCAAAACCATCACTAAACTATATCTCCAAGCACTGCATCTACCCGTCCTTTAAATACCTCCAGGGATGATGATTCCACCACTTCCCTGGGCAGCCTGTTCCAATGCTCACCCTTTCAGTGTGAAAATTTTTCCTAATATCCGGCCTAAACTCCCCTGGTGACACTTGAGGCTGCTTCCTCTTGTTCTATTACCTGTTATTTGGGAGAAGAGATTGACCCCCACCTCTCTACAACCTCCTTTCAAAGAGCAATAAGGTCTCCCTTCAGCCCCCTTTTCTCCAGGCTAAACAGCTCCAGCTCCCTCAGCCGTTCCTGGTAAGACTTACTCTATGGAACCTGCCTTTCATGAACCCATGCTGATTGGGCCTGATCACTTGGTGGTCCTTCATATGTTGCATAATGGCACTCAGGATGATCTGTTCCATAACCTTCCCAGGCACCAAGGCCAGGCCTGCAATTCCCCGGATCCTCCCTCTGGCCCTTCTTGTGGATGGGCGTCACATTTGCTAGACCCCAGTCAACTGGGACATCAACGAGTGCAATGTCCTTCTCAGAAACAATCCAGACCCAGTGCAAATAGTTCCCAACTTTAGTCCTGTTTTCCATCTAGGAAACCTTTTGTGCACTTCCTCGGTCGTCAAGCAGAACGGTAACTCTACCAGCCGAAGGTAGTGCCGTTTCTTGGTGGAGGGCACAGTTAATCAAAACACATGAACCCATCTGAAAGCGTGGTGCCACCAGTCCTTTCCTCCCCCCTCCGCCCACTCTGGATTTACCTCACTGACTCTTGGTTCCTGAGAGGTTCACCACCTCCGATGTTCATCTGAATAGTTTGGAGAACTAAGGTCACCAAATGGGCAACACTACAAATGACTTTTAAAAATAATTAATTTTCAGCCAGATTAGTGAACTGAACCTGCTTGCCCGGAGGCCAAATCAGTACTGGAACCAGCACATAGAAGGGAGTACAAGTAGCAGGAGACAGGGAGATGGAGACAACTGCTTCTGGCACAGCGAGGTGTAGGGTTTGCTAAGTCTGTCTTATCAAAAGCACATCTGGTGAACAAATGGGACAACATGCCAACTGCTGACTGCTACTGCAGAACTGAAACACCTTCCAGAATTTTCACATTCTTCACTAACAGCATGAATTTTGCACAGAATTTTTAAATAACGTAAGACAATACTTATACCCTTTTCTTTGAGGGCAACAGAGCACTGGAACAGGCTGCCCAGAGAGGTGGTGGAGTCTCCGTATCTGGAGACATTCCAAACCCGTCTGGATGCATTACTGCCCAGCCTGCTCTAGGTGACCCTGCTCTGGCAGAGGGGGTTGGACTAGATGATCTACTAAGGTCCCTTCCAACCCCTGCCATTCTGTGATTTTGACTGGTGTATCACGACAGAGAGATGTCAGGAATTCATCAAGAGCTGGGAAGATCATGTTCTGTGTCCCTGTAATAATTTAATTTTTCCTGTAATTTTGGAATCGTCTCTGGACACATCTGATGTTGACAGAGCTACACATTTTCTCACTAAACTTCAGTGGGATCAATCCTTAATGTAATTGTGCTCCCGAAGTAGTAAGCGAAACATAAAGAGAAGTCTCCATAAAAAGGCGATGAACAGTCCACAGGAGTATTTTTATTTCTCAACACTCTTTCGCTTTATGTTACAGACATGCTTCGAAAGAAAATTAAATTAACCCATGAGTGCTATTTAACTGTTAGATATGATGCCAATGGGCACTTTAACAAAGACCAGACAAGCAGAGACAAGAGGTAGGATACGCTGTGACGACTTTCAGTACTTTGCTTCCGTACAAGTGAACGTGTTCGAATCTTTACCTGAACAATGTCTCATGCAGGACAAACGGCATATTTAAATTACATGTTTGTTTAGAGAGCCAAAAGAAAATAAAATTACAATAAACGCTCCAAGATTTACTTCTTTTTCCAGCAAAAGAGAGGAGCATCCTGAACCCAGTTGCTAAGCCAACGGAGCACAAGTTCCGACACTCATCTAGGAATACTTCAGCATAGTCTCGACAGACGACACTTACATTTAAGAAAACTGATCCCTCCACGGCAATTCCAAGCTACCGCTATTACTGGGCAAATCCAGTCATATACAGACCATTAGCTTTCTTTTCTGGACATCATGCCATTTCTATTATATATCAGACTTCTCTGCAGTACTGTACAATGTACCTTCTCCAGTCACTCCTGTTAACTTGTTTTCTATAGGCAGCCTATAACTTATACCTGAAGTGACTTTGATTTTATTTTTATTGAGACCCGCTATGCTATGTTTCTGCTCAGAACATATTTTCACAGCTGAGAATTATCAGCCCCTGAAGATACAGATTTCCAGCGGAAGCATGGACATATTTAACTAGAGATGGTAAAAGAAATACGGGTTTTCAGCTACTTAATATTATCGAAAGCCTTTGCTGTAAGAATATAAAAAGAAATGGACAGTTCAAGGTAAAACATTATCTACAATCACTTCCATGCATGTCCTATCTTTATGACTGCTGGCTGCAACCTTTTTAAGGTCCTTTCACTGATAGTGCTTATCTCAGCTTTCGTTTTAAAAGCACTTTTTTTTAAAAAAAACTTCTTGCAATGAAGTACCCTTCAAACTACAGATCAAACTGCTTGATTTTTACTTTGTCCCAGGGATTTTTCACCACCAGCTATTCATAATCCCAACTACCTTCTAATAGCAGAACCACAAACGAAAAGGTACCATGAACTGCAATCTTTAGATGGAACAGCTACTCAGTTTGTGGAAGCTGGGCATTATCTGGCACCTACCAACAAACCTGAGGTCACATCCAGTACACGGCAGTGTCCCTGCATCCCCCACTGCAGCTCTGAGCTCACAGCAACCTGGTCCTCAAGCTCCGGCACCCAGAAACCCACGACGGGGTCTTTGTGCGTCAGAAGAGAGAGGCACTTCACAGCAGGATTGAAGCTTTCACCCACACTTTTAAGAGCTGACCAAAATTAGCAAACTGCTAATGCACCAAAAAAAGGCCAATCTTAAACCCAAACCCTCTGCACAAGGTACCAGATCCACAGTTCCCGTATCCGAAGAATAACAAACGTTATTCACTTGAGAAGAGCTGACAACGTTTCGTTCCTCTTGGCTAAAACAGAACAGCAGCAACAGGGCACTGGCACCACGCTCCACTCTCATCAGGAGTGGCAGAGAGGACTAAGATGCTCCTCCTGGGTCAGTGGGGTCCAAATCCACACTCAGCTTCTCCCAGCCGGGAACAAGAGATCTGCTCTTCCAGAGGGCACCTAGAAGCAAGGGACAGCACAACTGGTCCTGCATCCAAGGCAGTCCCACCTTCCCAGAGCCGATTCATGCATTTGGATATTGCCTGAAGAAAGTCGCTTAAGTCCCTCGTTCGGGTCCAGCCCCATGCATGCCTCCTATGACCATCATGTGCAGACACCAGGTGACCTTGCCCTTCTCTGCAATCAGACCAGATCCTTCTCTGGAGCTCCAAAAATAGCCAGTGGGGCAATAATTTCAGTAATAAGTAAGAATACACTGTTTTTCAATAGGATTTAGGCATTCCCAAACTTTCTCCCTGAAGGAAGATGACGAACAGACCAAGCGCATCAGCCATGCAATGAGGAACGCAGCTGCATGAGAGCAGAGAAGTCTCCTCCAAGTCTTCCACTAAGAGAGAAAAGCAAAACAAGGGACATGGCAAGTGGCAGCAGGTACCTTTAGAGACAGGAACAGCATCAGTATAACCTCCTCTCAGGAAAGAGAAAGGAAGGATAAAGGAAGGAAAAAGAGCACTAGAAGGATGAACATCAGTAAGAGAACAGAATATAAGTAAAAAATGGTGGGCAAAAGGAGGAAAAACAGAGTAAGTGACGGAGAGAGAGGAAATACAGGTAAATTTCTACAGCTCTTTCAGTATGAAAACTAAGTACTTTAAGAAGTTTCAGAATAATCCTCTGAGGGAAAAATGTCTTTTTTTGTTGTTGTTGGTTGGTTTGGTGTAGTGGTTTGGGGGTTTTTTCCCTGCTTCTCTGTTTTCGCAAAAAGTGTTAGATCAGAAAGCTGAGTGAGTTGACCAGTATCAGGAAGTGACCGAGACAGGCCGCGTCCATTGATTTTGAATGTTTTTAAATCGGAAGAGCATCTTGCACATGAATAGTCACAAGCAAAAAAACAGAATGGAAAGAGGCACAAAAAAAGGTGAGCGAGCTATAAACAAAACATCAGAGAAATGTGAATGAGACACTAGTACAAAGATGAGTCAGATATGGAAACAGGCAAAAAACGCATTCACAGAAGCGAGAGGATGGAAAAAGAGAAAAATGCAAATTTAAAACTACTCAGCTGTAATGCTTGTGCTTTCCTTACTTTTACAGTACACATATCTGGCCACAGCCTGTATTTATGAGCAAAATAAAATGGTGATAGGACTGGCAGAAATACTTTCATTGTATTAATATTCCTTGCTGTTGTGAATTTTAGCAAACCAGCAGCAAGACAGAAAGAAGAAACAGTATCTACTGCACCCATGCCCCAGCTCTGCAGAAACACGGGAGCCCTCCCGCCATGCAGGTTTCTGCTTTACTTCCAACAATTTCTTGAAAGCACTTTCAGTTGTTGGGAACTACAGCAACCTCAGAGGAAGGAGTCAAAGTCCGCAGCAAGAGAGAGCTGTACCATCCTAGAGATTTTCTTGCTTTCTCCAATGCCTTCCCGACCACAGCCAAACAAAGCTGGGGATTGTTTTTAAAGTCTTGGGTTAGGGTTTTTTTTTCTCCGATATTTACCTCCCCTAGAACTGGAGCGGTGCTCTGGGTCCAGCATACACCTATTTTTCCTGCTCTCCAGCTAGCAAACATCTCGGTTTCTTACAACTTCTCTGGCTGTTTTCCCACCCAGGTGCATACATATATAATAAAAGAATCCCCTAACAATGTTAGCCTGAGTATCCATGAAGAATTCTTTTTTCCCTTGTTCGTCTCTCTACCTTGCTGCAGTTCCAGACAAAAAGTTTCAGAACGATAACGCAACCTTTCCTCAAACCGCAGGGCAAGGATTCTTCCTGCACCAACCCTCCCCTCATTAGATGCACCAGCTTCACGTCTGAAGTTGCAGGGACAGAAAAGTTGCACAGACTCAAGAAACTGACAAGGAGGGGAGAGAAACTTGAGATTCAACTGCTATTTCCAACCACTCTCCACACGGCAACACTACATGTAAACAACTGCGGGTTTGAGAACATCTCTTCCTCCAACCACCACCGCTGAAGAAGATGCCACCCACTGCTGCTAAAACTGGCCCAGCCAGTGGCTACCCTCCCTTTAGACCTGATACTCCCCAGCAGGTAACGGTTACACGCTCAAATACGCAGTCAGGAACCTACGATAGCGTAAGGTTGGGGTAGCGCGTTTTTGGGGAAGCAGTTGAAAGAGAACGTGTGGCGAAACCTTAAGTTGCCTTGCCTGGCTTGCACGGTCCTATTAGGGAGCTCCTAGAACGTGGCAACACAGCCTCACATGGTAATTAGTTTGCAATTTATACACCTCTTACTGGTTTAGTTCAATAGCTTGAGAGGCATTTTGAAGAGCATCTCAGCCATCCAGGCACATCCCATTGAGAGCCAGAGTCACATTCCGCTGTCTCAGTCATTCAGATGATTTGAACATCCCACCTTTTACATTGTCTTTTGCCGTTGTGGTCTACGTCCGCCTCCCCATGATGTTCGGCATCTAATCAAAGTACCCAGATGGGGACTCAAGGTGTCCTAGACTTTCCTTACAGGCAATTTACAGAGGGACAGGTGTCTCTGGAGATCACCACAGCCCACCTGAGATCTAGAAGGGCTTTTTACCTCTCCCTCATAATGCAGGAGCATTATGCTGACTACACCTTTACCTGAGCACAGTGCCTCCATCAGGTGTTAAATGAAATAAGCCCAGGTCACCTGGCCTAATGTAGTATTTCATATCCATATATACACACATATACATATTCATATATAAATACATATATATATGTACATACAGGCATGAATATATAAATACTTGCACTTAAGTATTCTTCATCACAGCTTCTCTTGGTATGCTTGCACTCAAGCAGTGAGCTTCTCTTGCGAAGAAATTAACTGATCCAAGTCAGGACCGACCGTTACTGCTCCCATCCACCTTCAAAGAACCTCTAAGCCTTTAGTGGGTGTAGGTGCATCCTCCAACCCACTTTTGTACAGGCATAGTTCAAATCATACACAGCAGAGAAATTAATCCCATTAAGTTAAAAAAAAAAGTATACTAGAAAAAATAGTTACCATAGATTGAAGACGGAAACAAAGACATGTAGTCTTGTAGATCACTCATGAACTTGGCAGAACCTTCCTGATGATCGCTTCTCTTCTGAGATGCCAATGGAGCCAAGATCTACCAAGTGCCTGTTTGCAAGCGAGCCCTCCACTTCTGCGGAGCTTTAATGAGGAAAGAGTCTTTGCATTGGTACATGGTTTTGCCTACTAACTACCAGGCTAAGTCTCCACGCAAATAGATTTGCAAGGTAGCACAGCTCTCACACAGTTAACGCTAGTAGACATGTGCTTGGCAATGTGAACCTAGCAATAGGAATCAGCCAAAAACACTGTTTTGTTTTTAACATAAAAAAACTGGCACTCTGCCCTGACACTACAGAAGGCAGCATCGACAGGAGACAGGGTCCTCTGCATCCCACCTGGGTCCCCTCACATCGTATTTACCAGATCTCATGCAGATAGTACTGCAAGGCCAAAGTTTGTATTTCTACTTAAAATATTGGTCATGTTTTTTGCGGGGCACTCTCACCATCAGGTAGACAGATGGAATCACAGTCTGTTGAAAAGAAACAAACACGGATCAATAACTACAGACTGATTCGCGTGCTTTAAATATTGTCAAAACATGCAGGAGGAAAAGGCTGGTGGACTTCACAGCCAAAGCTCGATGCACTCCAATACTCCCGTACAGGGAACTAGCATCCACGGGAGTTAACTACAGAGGAAAAAGTATCTGCAAGCAGATAAGTAAATAAATAAGTAAGGATGGGGAGCACTTCACATTCTTTCAGTCATTTATATTTAATGATCTCTATACGACACAGTCTACAGTTCTCCAATAACAGAGCTGTGCAACACGTGAATGAGAACAGGAAAGCATGAACCCAGAGATCAAATCCCAGCTCCTCTGGCTTTAAATTGGAAATAACAGTCCTTTCCCTATTGATTTTTTTTCTCCTCTTTCATTTGTGAAAAATTGATTTTTCTCGCCTGTGTTTGCTGGAGTGTCCACACCTGCAGCTCACGGCTTGCTTTAATCTTTGCATTTGTTCATCCGTACCTCCAACTAAGCCATGTCAAATAAGCACCTGGGTGCTCCTGTCCCACACTCACTGTCATCTGACCAAGTCTCAGAAATCCTACCCCTCCGATATCATTACCAAAAGATGAGAAGGCCACTCCTGCCTTCCCAGAGGATGCTCAGAAGCCCCTCCGGTAGCCGGAGACCCTGAGGACAAAGCCCGTGTCGCACATTTTTGCAGAAGGCCATTTCAGAGCAGCACCGAAAACCTGGTATAAAAAAACCCAAAAAGCCTGGAAGAAGAGAGAATTTTGGGAGGCCAAGATGAAAAGGCTGAAAGTACTCACACAATAAAGCCCTCACCACGGCTACTGCCCGTTTCTCTTGCTCTCTCGATGATGGATTTCACAAAGGAGCCCACACCACACTTTGCCAACCTACTCAGTTCCTCTGAAGACAGCTGGACTAGCTGGAAAAATGCCAGACAACTCCAGTCCTTCAAATCCCACGGCTATAAAACTTTCAAGTTGTAACATACGCTTAAAATTTTAAAAAAGAAAAAAAAAGTTTGACTGGAAATTTTCCAGTGAGAATGATTTGGGGATTAATCCAAATAATAATTTAAAAAAGTAATAATCAAGGCTAAATCTGCGGTGCTTATGAAATACTAATGTTTTAGCACTGAATCCCTCCTACCAAAAAAAGGAGCTCTTAATTCTCAAACCAGGCCAGCCTGTGTGGCAGTATTTATGATGTGCGCACATGTCCGCTCTGAACACGCATGGCTTATTTCGCTTTTGATCTGAACTAAGACTTGCAGATGCGAAAGGCATTAATCCACTTTGGCAGTCAATTGCTTTCACACTAAAAAAAAAAAAAAAATCCACGCACATAGCACACAAAAACAGTAATTTGCATGTTACAGGCAACTGAATTTTAAGGCAACTAGCTACATTGCAAGCTTATGCATTTAAAAAAAAATAGAATACATTACTATTCCAGTATCCTTTCAGTGTTAACAGTTTGAGGTTTGACTTAAGTCAAATTATTTTAAGCCCTTCGTAACTGTTGTTATTGTCTTTCTCTGGCCCTTTGGTCCAGAAGCACAAATAACACACGAATTATGGTGTAAACCCACAATCACACAATTCCACAGTTCATTTATCGGACTGGCAAAAGAAAGGAGACCGAGCGATCGTGACACAACCAACAGATACACAAACTATAAAACACATCTAAAACCCTAATTATCTATTTGTGATTCACTGTAAAGTAACGTATCTTGCTTGTAGGCTATGGGAAAATTAAGAAAGGAAATTAAGTGACCCTCCCGGTGTCAAAGGGACAAACCATCCAAGCAAGGGGACCTGGGGCGATGGTCCTCTACATGGCTACATCCTAAATGGACAGCATCCACCTGGCACATTGCACTTCGACTCCCACAGCGACACCCTCCAGTACATGGCAAGGGGTGATTCCTCTTTTACGTAGCTATGTCCTATTTGGTTGATTTTCTACATAGCAGCAATTCCCAAAGGAAAAAAAAAAAAAGCACAAGTTCTACCCCAGTATTACACGTCAAAAAAAAAAAAAGAATGTGTCTCACCCTGTGCAGAGATGAATGATTCATTGTTGTGCCCTGAGGAACATCCAGGCCAAAAAAGGATGCCAGATAAAGAGACAACCACTCCACAAAACAAGCGCAGAGTAAGTAAATACAGTGAGACCTCTTCCCTTTCTGAAAAGGGGGACAAGCAATTTTCTGTGAATTTGGGTCTGCTCTAAACTTCAGAAAATTTGGAGTGCAACAAATCTTTTGTTCCAAGTAGTAGTAACTGAGAACAGAGAATTATAACACAGGACCACAAACTCTGTGGCAAAAGAAACCATTTTCTACTACTCTTCACAGAATCACAGAATGGTAGCGGTTGAAAGGGCCCTCTGGAGATCATCTAGTCCAACCCCCC
>VXBO01011338.1:501604-539597 GCA_013400135.1 Rhinoptilus africanus
TGTTTACAGAAGGAAGTTCCTACCGTTCAGCACCAGATTTTCCATGCTTAAGACAAAGATTACAGCTTTCTGCACAATTTTGAAGCATGGGAAGAGGCAAAAGGTAACCGTGACCAGAACTGGATTCCTCTTTTCCGCCATGACTGTCACTATCAGCACCAAAATGCCCTCAAAGGTTATTTGGTTCCTGGCCGCCCCCCGCCTTAAAAATCACATTTCACATAATCACATTTCACATATACTCCCTCACATCACAGCGCTTACATCCCAGAGCTTTCCTTACTGGTATTTCTGTCTTCCCGCCACCTGCTCTTTGATTTGGCAAATGGATTGTACCTTTCTTGTCCGTACACGGACTCTTGAGATGCAGTACATTTCTGCCCTCAGATTTCAGAGCAGGTAAGAGAAATCACTTTGGCTTTCCAAAAATCAAGTCCTGTTCTGGTCTATCAATCTGTTTTTAAGTTCTAGATGTCTGAGCCCTAACCCAAACAGCCCTCAAATGCCTTTTGAAGCTAGATACCAAAACAGAAAGGTCTGGGCAGGCAGGTGGGAGCAGCCAAAAGAGAAGTTTATCAGAGAATCTGACAAATTTTGCTTAGGAGGAAAGAAAAACGTCTCGTGGGTGTCTGCTATGTCTAAAAACCACTGGCTCGTGCTCTCACAGGCAGGTGTCACCTGCTCTGGTTGGACCAGCAGCACACGGGGACTGCAAACGTCTTCCTTCTTGCTGGAGGACATCTAGAGACGTGACAGGGCAGGAGACCCTTGTGCCACACAGCATGCTCAGCCCTCCCCACCACCTATTTCCCACATCCATTCACACCCCCTGTCTCTCAAACAGATCTCTCCTCCAGGACTGCCGATTTCTCATCTCCCCTGATCCAAACGAACACCATCAGGTCTCTACATTCAACCGCACATTGCTTGACTTGAACCACAGCAGCAAGAAAGTTTCTTCACCCAGACAAGACGCTCTGCCAAACTCCTGGTGCTGGGGGCTGGACAGACACGGGCATGGAGGAGAAGGGCCCTGCACCCCTACCTCCCTCACAGGGCTCTCCTGGGCTGCTGCGAATCCTCTGAGCTCAACTTTGTCAGCTGCTGGAGTCTATAGACAAAAAAAAAAAAAAAAAGAGAAAACATTAAAAATAAAACCAAACCTGCACTGCCAGACGGGATTTTCAGAGGAGGCTGAGCTTCTCAGAAGTTAAGCATCTAACTCTAGACACTTTACAGTTATTGCTTTCTTAAAGCTTGTCTTTAAGGCTGGGAAGCACATAATCAAGAAACCTAAAAGACTCTTGCGGCTTTCAGGAGGTGTGGGTGTCAATGCAAAACGGGACTCTGAACTTTAATTCTTCCATTACAAGACTAATTTGTTGTAATAGATTTAATGGTATCACAGCCCCCCGCATATTTGCATTGCTCTGCAACATCGAAGTTTTCCAACCCAGCAGCTTCAGATCTGTATCACGGGGGAGGGGAAAAAAAGAAAAAAAAAAAAACAAACCAACAGGTTTTAGGCACTTCCCCTGTCTGGTAAATTTACAAACACAAGAAGGCAGCTAGAAACTCCCCAAAAGTCAAAAACCAACCATCCAGATGCAAAATTCACTTCTCAGCACACAAATTACAGTGCTCAGTGATCCCCTCTGTTCATAAGACGGCTAGGCACCAGGGGTTTGTGCTGTGCTCTACAGTAAACAGAGGTCCGGGCAAATTCACAAAGTCCAAAGTCCGAGGCTCCCCAAGGAAAATGTGTTGCTAATACCTGCCCTTTAATGTGACAAGGACTCCTGCTCGAGTAATTTCTCTCATCAAAACAGCAGAGGCATCAAAGAGGAAGAGCAAGGGGTTCTTAAACATGCTGATCCCAAGAGATTTATTACACGATATGCCAAACAAAGACACATATAAGACGTATGTAAAGGAATTCCACGTTCCATACAAAGACATCACAAGACAAGTGGACTGCCGTCATCACCTCCGCAACCCATCAAGACATTTTATGAAAGCGACCACTACATTTAGCCAAGTCAGCATCAACCCAAACCACCCGTAACTGCACCTTACGCGTAAATGCTGCGCAAGAGCGAGGTACGATACAAAAAGGAGATAACCTAGTTACTCATCTACAAAACGAGGCGCAGACCAGCCAGCTTCGAGCTCTTTGTTCCTCCCACCCCAGCTGGAGAGTTCATCACCCGCCCAACCCACATGCCATGCTTGTAATTCAACCCCAGCGGTGACCGAAACGCGCTCAAGTCTGCACTTTCCTGACCTCGGAGGAAGCAAGATAACATCAGTCAAGTTCAGAAATTAACCGTCTGCTAAGCTCCGTCAAATTTCCCTCCGACGCAGGATGCCAAAAAGCACCAAGTAAGAACCAAACTATAAAAGTGCGCTCCCCCCTTGACCCCCGCGCTTTCCTTTCTGCACTGATTTCATGCACGGCCTTTCTGCAATTCATCAGCCGAGCTTGTGGCAGGTTAGCAAAGGGCAGCGGGGACGGGCTGCCCTTTTTAATGACTCCCCAGCAGGGGCGAGCAGAGCAAGGAGCGATGCCACAGGCAGAGCAGAAGCAGCGCAGGGCACTGGTCTGCCCTACAAAATGGCAGAGATCTCCTAAAAGTCAGTACTTACATGGAAGAAACAGGTAGGACAGAGCCTGGTACCACAAAGGTTTGGCATCCTTTTAAGCATTCACAGTAACGCATCAGAAAGAGATAACCGAGAACAGAAAAGAGTAAAGGGATTAACAGGCGGCAGAATGAAAAGCCAACAAAAGAACCCCAAAACTTCTTTTTGAAGCTGATTAACACCACTTCTTATGCGGAATAATATAGCAGGTTAAAGTGAAATCCATCACTCCACCACAGTAGAGAAACAGATTTGCAGTGGAAAAGCTTGGCCAAAAATTCCTAATTTATCTTTGGCGATTTAAACCATCTCACAATAACACGTCAGCCAAATATACTGGCTCATATGCCTCATTTGTTATCATAGCCAAAGACTGGGAACTTCACTTCTGATGCTTCATGCATAAATATAATCTACCTACACTGGAAAAACACAGTGGAATAGATTCAACCTTGACTGAGGTATGTAACTTACACAGATTTCTCTTCACTTGAGACAGAAAAAACACATCCCATGGACAAAATAAAAATTACTGCAAAATTTGGAGTTTCTTTACCAGTTTCCATATAAATTCCAGGTCAGGCTGCAAGTGAGATGTATTTGTGTGGCACTCAAATGATTAAGACAAGATATTATTTCAACAGAGTCAGGCTAATGCAGCCTATCATTTTCAGAAAGAATTTTAAAAACAAAAACAAAACCACTTGATTTCTGCAACAGAACAAAACCACTGACAGGTCTTTTAACCCCATGAAGTGAGCAACAGAATACAAGGAGCCCATCCTCTCCATTTCTACTGAAACAAACCATGAGGACAGTGGCCTTCCTCTTTTCCCCACTTCTCCCCAGCATCAATTTCATATTGGAAAAAAAAATAAATAAACTATTGGTGTTTTCGCATTATTTGCTCTTTAATCCTTTTCTGTCTTAAAACCACCAGGCAGATGCGGAACCAGAAATGTTTATTGTTATTGGGAGACAGAACTCATGTCTCCCTCACATGGCGACTCTCGTTGGTATTTAATTATTTTTTTTTAACCCAAGCCGTGCCTGCTATTCATAACGAAAGCCACGGTGGAATCTTCCAGGGCCGCTGGCAGTTGTGGTTACCCGGCTTCTTATAAACATGGGCGGCTTCCTGCCAAGACTCCCCGGCTACATCAGGTTGAATCATGGCATCCTTCACCGTCGTGACCCCCCCGAACGCAGCCGTGCCACAACTCTGTCTAGTTCCATTAACTACACATCGCAGTGAGATCGCGCTTCTGTGCCGACCTCCACAACAGCCTCTGCCTCTCCCCTAAGCCAGCTGAGAGGCTGCCAGCGTGCTCCTTCAGGCTGCGCACCGCCAACAGGTAGTATTCTCATGTTTCAGAAATAACAGTTTTCACTAACGAGTATGAAGTCCATCAGACAACTTTAAATACACTGGGGTGGCAAATACGTAATCCTCAAGGCAGGATCCTATGCGTCATTCACTCTTCTAACCCTCCAGATACAAGCACATGAGATAAAGCTCTTGATTAAGTGAACAATAAAGAACAAAAGTGACTTTTTTCTAACTAGGTGAAAAGAGGGGAATTAAAAAACAAGCAGAGCATCTTATCGCTCTTTGGTGATCCTGTAGTGGATACATTTATTGCACAGCGGGACATTAAATGTGTTTTCCTATATACTGATAAATTATAAATGATGTGTGTCCTACTTCTGGTAGTTCCACTTCTCTGATCATGTCCTGCAGGACTGAGTCAGCTAATGAGCAGCCTTGGCACTTCTGGCCTTTACTTGGAAAAAAAAAAATATCCATTGTGTTGTTTAAATGAAGGATCCTGCCTGCAGCCGCCGACGGTCACCATTTCACCTACCCACGGTGACCCAGTCAGTTCAACAACGGCATCACGGCAGCATGACACCCAGCCACGCACACATCAGGCTGAGACCAGCTTCTTCAGATGACAAGTGTTGAGATACACCTTCAACACTTATGGATAAGATGTTTCCAGCCCCTTCAGATCACCATGAAGGCTGGATGGGGCTTTGAGCAGCCTGGTCTAGTGGGAGGTGTCCCTGCCCATGGCAGGGGGGTTGGAACTAGATGACCTTTAAGGTCCCTTCCAACCCAAACCATTCTATGTGATTCTGTGATTACTCCACCTACCAAAAAACCTCAACAGGGTTGAAATGGTGATGCTGACACATCAGCAAGGAAAAAAAATTTCTGCTGCTGGGGCAGCAAAGGAAGGAAAAATGAAACCCAGCCTCCCTCCCTGGCTCGCTTGCTGGGTGCCTGCACCTCCAGCTGCCTGGGTGCCCTGTGTCAGTGGATGAAAATAGACGGGCTTGACGACTGGGCTGGCTCTCTCCAAGGGGACAGCTGGCAGAAGTAGCAGTCTGCTCACGGGTAGGAACGGGTGGGTTTATTGTTTTCTCCCCCTCAAGTCTGAACATTCACTTTCATTTTGACTTGGAGGAGGGGGAGGGGAGGGGAGAGAAAAAATAATCTCTTTTGAAGACAAAATCTGAAAAATCCACACATCTGCCCACACCTGGCAAGTAGGAAACCTTCATGAGTATCATCTGGTTCTGCAGAACCTAGTCTTCCCTGTGAGAAAAATGAAAACCTCAAAGTTAAGACTACAGAGGTAACCTTTCAAACACAAGCAAGCGTATAGTGAGGCAACGAGCTACAGGAACACTCCCAGTGCTGCTGTTGTACCTCGCTACGCTGCTTCAGAGCAAAAGCCCTCCTCTCCAGAAAACATGAGGCCAACGCCAGAACTGAAAAGTAAGCCTAGATTTCCCACTGCTGCTATTCTGTCGCAACGCAGGGAGGCTCTGGAGAGGCAGACCAGCAAAAGAGCTACGGGGCACACCAAAATCCAACAGGACAGTTAAGAAAAGCCCGCAAGAGGAAGCACCTGAAGCACCTGTGATACACCCAGGAATTGGAGGAGATGGACATTCAGCCTGCTAAACAGTACAAAATACTCCAGAGGACGACTTAAGTTAAATAAACTTTCTTAAATGAACTTAAATGCATACCAGTAAGTTCTTCGTGAGAACATCTGTGTTGGTAAGCTTTGCTCCAACAAGACCGCAAACCACTGGGGGATATTGTACAATTGATGCTTTACATCTCAATGCACAAATCAGCGCAGAGTGGAAGCGCCTGTGACACATCACAACTTCACAGCTCTGCCTCCACAAAGCCCAAAAAGCAACGCTGCCATGGCTGCATCCCTGCCCCAACCATCCCAGCTGGCAGAGCTGTGTTTCGGGAAACTGCAGCACCTCACTTGTGCACACTGAGCCAGAGAGGAACAACCTAGGGAAGAATAACCCCCTGCACCAGGACAGGTTGGGGGCTGACCTGCTGGAGAGCAGCTCTGAGGAAAGGGACCTGGGAGTCCTGGTGGACAACAGGATGACCATGAGCCAGCAATGTGCCCTTGTGGCCAAGAAGGCCAATGGCATCCTGGGGTGCATCAAGAAGAGTGTGGCCAGCAGGTGGAGGGAGGTCATCCTCCCCCTCTGCCTTGGTGAGGCCCCACCTGGAGTCCTGTGTCCAGTTCTGGGCTCCCCAGCTCAAGAAGGACAAGGAATTGCTGGAGAGGGTGCAGCATAGGGCTACCAAGATGATTAGGGGACTGGAAAACATGAGGAAAACACATGAGGAAAAACTTTACTTTGAGGGTGGCAGAGCACTGGAACAGGTTGCCCAGAGCGGTTGTGGAGTCTCCTTCTCTGAAACCCACCGGATGCGTTCCTGTCCAACCTGCTTTGGCAGGGGTGTTGGACAAGATGATCTCCAAAAGTCCCTTTCCAACTCCTACCATTCTGTGACCTAGAATTGCATTTACGGATCAAGTGGCACAGTCAATATGCTTTTTTGGCCCATGAACACTCCACACCTTTTGAGGATCAGATTACCAAGGACGTAAGTCACCCGTGTGAGATTTCAGCCACGGCACAGGTGTGGTCACAATGCAGACGGACAACATCGCTGCTCTGGCAGCGGTCATTGCTGCCAATACAAGTGGAGGCTTCATAAGGCAAAAAAGTTTGAACTGAATTTATGTGAGAAACCTAAATTAACTACTTCGGTATCACACAGGTTATTTTTCAAATCAGCTCTCCACTTCAGGTGCTTCAGAGCTGTTGCTAAAGCTGCTAGGTTTTGGAGCCTATTTATCATTCAAAGCCAAAATTAAGAATTACTAAGAGGCTTTCAGAAATTTTAACTCATGATTTACGTCCAGAAATAGAGACATGGGTGGTTTCAATAGACAAATCTGCTTATTTATGATGGCCCTCCTAAAACCATTGATACAACAGGACATAAATGCTTCGTACAGAGGTCATATACAAGAAATCAGTTCTGAAAGGCACTTCTGGAAGGTCCTAAGAGGACCAACCTGCTTCCCCTAAAATGGACATCCACCAGCAGCATCTCAAGGGTAGCGTGCTCCCAGCATATCCCCTCAGCAGACGGCAGTCAGTGTCTGTGGGCTGTCATGATGCAGGAGCACAGCCTGCTTTTCTGCCATTGATGGTCTGAAGTTGCAAAGGAAGAGTCTTGTGAAGAAAAGGGGTGAATTACGCTAAAATGAGGAATGGTGATGAAGAGAGAGACAGAGGAGAAGAGAGAGGGAAAGAGAGAGAGGGAAAGAGAGAGAGGGAAAGAGAGAGAGGGAAAGAGAGAGAGGGAACAGCATCAGCTCCAAATACCTTTTCCTACAGTCTGTGCTTTGTTCGTTTTTAAGATAGTTATTTGTTACATACAGGTGGCAGACCAAAATCCAGCATACATCACATAGAAGTAGCAATTTTACTACGGAGAGGAAGCAGAACATATTTATTGGGCTTGGACAGGTCTGCAGTCCAATCCCATGATTAATTCCCATCTCCTGTCTCATCTTTAGGTTTTTACTCTCTGAAGCTTTCCTTCCGCTACTGAAAGGCAATATAACTCATCTGGGTAGGAGCTTTCTGCCTGTGTCCCATAAGTGGTAACATAGTATTCCAAGTTTTTAATCATTTAGCCTTCAAAAACTTCCTTTTAGAGGGAATCAAGGCACTGGGGAGAGGAGTATAGAGAATGCAGGAGCTTCTCAAGGTGATGGGCTGAGGAATGCAACACTGAAAGGAAGACCAAGAAGCCAAGAGAATCCTAGATCCATCAGGAGAAACCAGGAAGTAGGAAGGAACTGGATGTGGAACTGGATTGAAGAGCAGCTGTGACATTTATGCCAGAAAGTCATCGTCACAACAGCATGGCAGGGTGTCCTGGTCACCTATCTCACGGCTGCATACTCCTTCCTACCAAAAAGGACCCTTAAATTATTCTCATCTTAAAACCCAAGCAGGACTAAGACAACAGTGGAGGGCACTTTCTTCCTCTGTACAGACTGGGTGTATCAACCAATAACAACTTGCCCACAGGCAGCTCGGAGGTCCTAGCCCCCACACTAGCAAAAATTGTTTCTGACATCCCATCTCATGCTGAAGGACCACGTGTGACCACGACAGAGCTAGTAACCACTGTGAGACACGGATAAGGCTGTCACGTGTCACAGATAGTGGGGTGCCACACACATGGAAGCTGGCCACAGCAGGGCCTGACCAGGCTGGGATCCGGGCCATCTTCTAAGCCTGTTGCTGTTGTCTGGTGAAGGCCACAATAAGGGGGTCTTTTCTACCCCAGATGAGCCATTTGCAGATCCCCGACAAAAATAAACCAAATAAAGAAGATAGATAGGTTGCCACATGGCAATGAAAACTCAGTAGACAGATCACCAGAAAAGCAATAGGAAGATCCTCAAGTACAGAACTGCAAATTGGAGAGAGGTAGCCCAATGCATGAATGAAAAGCAGATGGAGCCCTTAAACTCAGTACAACCCCAACATACCTGGAAGAACTTGTGAGAAGAAATCCTCTCACAGTATTTTAAAGTGTCTGGCCTGCACACAGCAGAGAGAGAAACACAACTGAAGAGACCAACAACCCCAACTTGTGCTTACAGGCAAAAACATTTGCAAGAAGAGGTTCCTAAGGAGTTATTTCTACTTTTAAGAAAAGAGCCATTACTTACCCTCATGCTTTCAGGCTACCCTGTGAGAGCAGTCTGCTGCATAGCTGCTAACTGACTCCTGCGAACACTTTCACAGGTTTTACCTTTTCTGTGAATACTTCCAAAAAAAGAAACTAATCCCAAGCTGACAGCCCACACCAGTGTAAGTGGGAATTTCAGAAGCAATTGGTTCGGTAGGTTATTTGCAGACAAGTGCTACCCAGAGTCAGGATGACCACAGCCCAGAAGCCAACAGAACTGCTCGGGTGTCACTGGCCACCTGAGCTGTCAGGGCAGTGCTGGATCACTGCAAGACTAGGGCGAAGCAAGCTCTGTCCGTCACCTAGAAGCTATTACTAAAGGAAAGAGCACATGGGGGTACCAGCAACTAAATACTGCAAAGGGGCTGGGGACTGCCCGCTAAGGAGTTGTTTCACACCAGTCATGCCCATAGTCTGCTGAAAGGGCTCAGCGGTGAAAATGATGCCAGCGATACAATCCCAGCCTGATGTTGCAACTGGGCCACTGAATGCAGAGCTGTCAGCCAGGGAAAGTACGTCCCACTTCTTCCAAGGGCACAGAGACTCCAC
This sequence comes from Rhinoptilus africanus, assembly GCA_013400135.1. Classification (NCBI taxonomy): domain Eukaryota; kingdom Metazoa; phylum Chordata; class Aves; order Charadriiformes; family Glareolidae; genus Rhinoptilus; species Rhinoptilus africanus. Next base: position 510,909 of record VXBO01011338.1, read on the forward strand.
TGGAGATACATCAACCTCCTATCAAAGGAGAGAAGTCAGTGGCAAGATTTACAAGCCTTTCACAGCAGGGAAGAAAGATGCAGAAGCAGCAGCTGGGAGGAAACGCAGCTGCAATGAGAGCGAGCGCTCAGGAGAGACAAGATTGTTCCTCAGGGAGGCAGCAAGTCAGGCTGGCCAACCTGGCCAAGGCCACATACCAAAATCTACACGTGCTTTGAGAAGCACCAAACACGTACCTCATGCCTTGAAGTAGCCAGGGGGAGATGACAATGGATCTCCAGAGGCCTCTTTTCTCCAGCGCTGGACACAGAGCTCTGTGCGAGGGGAACCAGCAATGTCAGGCTAGGGAGCCTGTTGGCTTGCCTTCTCCTACAGCTGCATGCTTAGATCCTCAAAACGCCTGCACCAACACAGCCCTGCTTCTGGACACATGAACCATGTATCACAGAACTATGGGGTTGGAAGGGCCCTCTGGAGATCCTCTAGTCCAACCCCCCTGCCAGAGCAGGGCCCCCTTAGAGCAGGTTGCACAGGAACGTGTCCAGGCGGGGTTTGAATGTCTCCAGAGACGGAGACTCCACCACCTCCCTGGGCAGCCTGTTCCAGGGCTCTGCCACCCTCAAGGTAAAGAAGTTCCTCCTCATGTTTAGGTGGAACTTCCTATACTCAAGTTTGTGTCCATTCCCTCTTGTCCTGTCACTGGGCACCACTGAAAAACGGTGAAAATTGGATCACGTACACCAATCCAATCACTTCAGCATAGTGATCTGTCTCCTCCTCGCCACTGAAACAGCCCAGCTGAAAACTGGAGACACCGCACAGAGGAAGGGATAGGTCAGGGTTTTCCCCCAGACTCCGAAGAAAAACTCGGTTACATTTTTCATCTGAGCTTCAGTGCATGAGTTCGCTGGTGCTCTGCCCAGAATAACAAACCCACTGACCAACTGGTACTGGATTACCTTACTGGGTACTTCAGGGAAGCCTGAACACAAACTTAATTTATCACTTAATCAGCGCTCTAAAAATAGTTGAGCTGGGGGAAGGGTCCATCCACAGAGAAAAATAAAGTATTTAGAAGAACAATGATCTGGCAATCACCTCACATTCACTGCACATGGGAAAAGAAATCTATCCTTTATGAGCTGCTCCTTGGAATAAAGGAAATTCATGAACTTGCCAGATAAACTTTTCAGCGGAAGGGGACGTCCCTTTCCCAGTCAAGACTGAATACACTTACAGGTGGGTGAAGAGAAAACATGAGGGAATAACCTAATTTAGAAAGAGATGGATCAGAAGGAGTGGGAAAGAAATTCATATAAAAGAGAAAGAAAAAAAAGCAAGTAAATATTTTGTCAAGAAACTCCACTAAGTCATGGAACAGAAGGACAGGAATTCAGAGCAAAAGGAAAGAAAAAGGTGACTAAAGAGAAGACATATGCATGTTCACGTGCTAACTCAGTCAGTGCCTGACTGATTTAACAGCTATCCCTTGCATTTTATGCAAATCGAGTTTTAAGAAACTTTTATCCTTTACTCAGGACTTGTTGTGGAGGTACATCAAACACCACAACTGTAATACCGCTCCCTCATTTGTTTTTTTTCTATTTAACATTTTCTGTATTACCCTCTTCAACCAAGAGGAGGATAATGCAGAAAAAAGCCTACCTCAACTACTCAATTTAAGCTTTAAACTAAAGCTGGATTTCAGCTCTCCTAGTGTTAAGCTACCCTAACACTTTTAACTAAAGCTGATGGTCCAAGGCTGCTTCTGTAGTCAAGGAAAAAGACAACCACCTCCAGACAGCAATCTATCCTCTTTTAAGATTCATTTCTACGACTGGTGGGAGCAAACACCCTTTGGAGATCTAGGCAATCAGGCTAAACCAGATGCCTAATGGCAGTGACTGAAGGTAGGGGAAATGACTCTTACCCTCGCAGTCTGCAAGGTGACAGAACTACTTGACACTTGGAAAAGCACAACCTAGAGAAAACATCATTTGCACAAAATACTAAGGATTTCAATTCCTTGGGAGACAAAGAGGGGGACACAGACACAGCTCAAGGATTGCTAGTGGAAGGATCTTCAATATTTACATCTAAAGCCTGTCCTTCAAGTCAAAATTAAGCAAAAAACAAAGAGGTTTGATAATTTCCTGGCGAAGCATGCTTGGCACTTAACATCTTTTCTGGCGCGTACAAGCACAGAGAGAGCACGGTGAGGGACATCTGCCACCACCAACACGCCTCCCTGCAGTCTGCACAGGAGCCACCAGGGCACTTGGCTCCAACTGATCCTCACTGACAACATGAAGCCTTCAGAGAACACTACCAAAAACTCATCGTAAAAGGAAGATGAAGATTGGTGGAGACTGCATACAGAATATGTACCATGAAGTATTTCCACTTCTTTGCACTGTGGCAGGGGTACTTTTGAGCAGAAGAGGAGAGGACAAGGCTGACGGACAACACTCAAACTACTGTGATTTGCTGCAGTACCTTTAACAAACTGCGCTTGATTCATTTCCTCTGGCTTCTTTCCATCACATTTTATCAACTTACTCAAAGTGAGCATTAAAAGCTCTTTAGTACCTTGCTACATTTGTTACTGCTGAGGAGAAGTAATTGCCAAATAAGATACCTATCTGCCAGAGCCTGCTCATGACTGAGACGGTGGAGGTCATGTTCTGGAAAAGTTTTGACTTTGAACTTCTCCAAGTTTCTAATTCCCACTGAAGTAACACACACGCATAAGACAACTAAACAGCACAGAAAAATGGAGGTGAAATGCAGCAGAGCTGCCACCTACCCCAGTACAAGTTTTAATTCTGAAAATATCTGAATAATTTTAGGAATTTTTTTGCCCCGCTTTCAAATCATGCATCTGAAAAACAAAGCTGTCAGTTACCGTCAGTGAAAATATAAGTGATCCCTGAAATACACACTGGCCCTTGCACGCCCGACGCTGCCTCCCCTCTCCTGCCCACTCCCTCCCCCAAAGACATGGAAGTAAGTACCAAATCCTGCCCAGGGCTCCTTGAGGAAATTCTTTGTCCGTGATGTTTTCTCTAAAAACAGTCCACAACTGACTTTCTTTTTTACTTCCAATGTAGCGGGATTCAATTTCAGTGCCCCAGCTGCCGCGGGAATCCAAGGGGACGGAGCAAGCTTTGAAGTGTGGCCACGCAGAGGCTGCCTGGCAGGATGCCGGGAGCTCCAGCACCACAGAACCACAGGGACCACACCATTACAGCACGTCACAGAAAACACCTTGGCCATGGAAACAGTCCTGGGCAAGTCAGTCTTGCCTGCAGATACCCTTACACATGCAGTAATGCAGACCAAAAAAAAAAAACAAAAACCAAAAGGCAAGTATTTTACCTCTTCAATGACATTTTCAGCCAAAAATGTGACTCGAAAAAGACTATTTTTTACATTTCTTGTTCAGCTATACATGTTATGTGGCATAAGAGTTAAGCACCATGTCAGTAGCTCATGTCACTTGATAGCCTACTAAAGCTTTGTTAAGCATGAGGATTTGCGTGCTATTATCAACGTCATAAACTTCCCAGACTTCTGCAAAAACCTCCTGGCTGCCATTAAACTGTTCACTGTCTTTTTCCCTTTTTTTTTTAAAAAAAAAAATCTGTTTGCCGACCAGACAGCATCGCATTTTGCCTTTCCCGCTCTTGCTGCTGCTGCACTGCCTTCTCCTCCATGCAACACAAGTGACACAGCCATGCAAAAACCTCCCCTCCTGCCCACGGCTGTCAACCCAGCAGGACCAATCCTGCTTCCAAGCATCCCCCCAGTCTACAGAGCAGGCTACAGCTCCAGCATGAGAAGCGTGCCGAAAGCAGAGAGGCTGCCACCAGTGTAGCTGATGTGCTCTCCCACTTTCAGTGGGCCTTGGGAGAGAAGTCCTTACCTTAGCGCCTCCACCTCTCCCCTTCTTACCAAGCCTCGGGCAATCTTAAATCCTGTTCGACTTTTACTGATGGGTTGCTCTGCTGGGTGGTATTTTTTTTTGAGCACCCATCATTAAGCCTAACTCCAGATTAAGTCCTGACACAGGAGGACTCGAAGTCTAGGAAGACAGGCACAACAGAGAGACAGAGACACCAGAAGATATTCATCACACAACAACGAAAGAAGTTATCTTGAAAAATAAAGAGTTTGAGCAAAGATGACACACCTGTATGCACGTATCCTTTGGGTTGGATACCAACCAGTAAGGCGAAATAGGAGGAAAATGCATGGCCATAATGAACAAGACACGAGGGCAAAAAACAAAAACACCACCAAAACCACCAACCGTAAAGTGTTGTAAAGGGTTTTAAAAGGTAAGGGAAAAGTTATCTTGATGCATCTCGGGTAGATTTGATGCAAGAAGCTGCTTTCAGAGCAGGAGAAACAAGAGTAGGTCAAGAAGAGCAAAGAGCCAGCGAGAGCGGTGAACCATCACTGCCATGGGGTCATTTGCTGTGCAAGCACCAATTGTACTGAAATGACATAAACACCCAGGAAACAACAAGGTAGCTCTTGTGCAGCACAGCAACAATCAAATGAACGATGGGTGAAACACACAGGAAAGACTGGGATTTTTTATATATATATATATACATACACACACAATCCAGTGCATTCTGTAGTCATTTACAGGAGGGATTTGTCCACCTTCAAACTTTCTTTTCCACGATGCTGATGTGCTGAGATCTGGGTTGTTTTTCCACTTGTTTTGACTTGCTTGGGGTTTTTTTGTTGTTTGGGTTTTTTCTTGGTGATAAGTACTCCCCTCATTGCTCTACCGTGTGGTCCCCCATTAGTCTGCTTGGGTCCATCTACTGCCAGCTGTCTTACTCTTCAGACTCAGAGGAGTCTGTTTGTGGACCACCTATCATAAGGGAATCCTGATCTATGACTAGGGCTTGTACAAATATAACAAATTGTCCTGGTTTGAGGTAAAATGGAACTAATTTTCTAATTTGGAATTTTATTTTTTAGCTGGGCCTCGTCTAACTGACTAAAGTCTGAAATTAACAGCACATTGTTCAGACAGTGTTCACTCTCCGAGTGATAAGNACTACTCTTTTTTTATTTTCTTATTATTTCTTATTTTCCTTATTTATTTTTTTTTTTCATTAAAGCTTTTTAGGTCTTTTTCTAAACTCATAAATCTCCTTATCTCTTCCTCTCCTCTCTGAGGGGGGGGGGGCCATCTGTCGTTCCGATTGGCCAATTCGGCCAAAACCACGACACAAATCATTTGAAAATGAAACACTTATGATGGATTTATGGACAATATTTTCCAACAGAACCAGAAAAGCACAGATCAACTCTGTGATGATGCAGAACCACTGATTAACATAATTGAATAGCTTTTGTGCTCTCCAAGCAGATTAAACAATTTACAGTCGCTGAGTCTTTGGACAGACCCAAATGAGGAGATCAGCTTCTCTTCGAAGGGACCACCCATGTACTCTGTGTTATTCTCCATGGCCTTCTGAGCAGTCACTACCGGTTAGCAAAACTCAAGTGTGCTCTGGGTACTGATTTAATTATAATAAACATGTATGAAAGATCTTGGCGAATGGGTCGATCATAGCATTCATATACTTTCTGAAAGATTTATCGAACAGAAATAATCCATTTAGACACACTGTTAACTCCAATATAATTCAGCACAAGGACAGAAAAAATAGTTTTAAAACTTCACCTTTCTAATTTCAGTTTAACTGAGTGCCAATGCACTAAATAGAAATACGGTAAGCGTTCATATATTTGGTATCTGCAGCAAAAGATCAAGAGTGTTCTTTCTCACTTCATTCTAGTACATTCACTGACAAATCACATACTCCCCAAAGTCAGCCTCTCCGAAATTTGAGCTCCTTGTCACTGCTGTGCTAGAATTTGCAAGAGTTAAAACTTGAACCACATTTTCAATCTGTCTGAAACCATTATCCAGGTAAAATTCCTAATTCTTTAAAGTGACATGATGTGAGGTGCATCTCATACCACTCACAGTTTGTACAGATGATAATGAAGGGAGCACTTTTTGAAAAAGGATAACTATTATCTCCCCAGCACTGAATTAAACCAAGCTTTATGCCTGTGAGCAAAAAGGCAAAGGATGCAAAGCTAATAACTTCTTTGGTTGCCTCTCAGTTCACTGGAAGGGTAATAACTGTCCCCAGTTACTTACTTATGCAAGAACTTTTAAGGGTAGCCATCTATAAAGAATGCCTCTCATTACTATCCTTTATTTATTTACAAATATACGGACACCATTTTTCAACGTCTCCATATGACAACTAATACCAGTAGCTGAACTGTTTCAAAAGCAGACACATGTTTTCAGTACCCACCTTCAGATACCCTGTGGCTAAATTTTCAGGCTAACTTTTATTTCATCTCATGTAGTGAAATAGTACTCAGCACCTCTAGATCGCACCCAGGCTGCCTCAAGCCCACCTAATATGACCTCTAGTTTTAGCACCTTTACAGGAATGCTAGTCTCCCTCAAGTATTATCACCAACATTTGAATACGAGAATAATGAAGACTAGGACCATTTCCCAGATTCATACAGACAGTCCATACCAGGTATAGAAACAGAAAGCCCCCATGTACACTCCCACGCTCCCCAGTCTTTATCTTCCTTTGCACGCTATTGCATCATTAATTTATACTGGAGATGGGAAAGAAGGGCTAGAGGAGAAGTCAGTCACTGTTAAGTGAATTCGGAGAAGCCTGTTGCCCAATCACCTGCTTAGATTTCAAATCCTAAACAAGGAGAGTGTAACAAGGCCACAAAAAAAAAAACAGGAGAAAGAAACTATACACACAGAGAACTAATTAAGAGGGAAGAGCTGGCAACAAGACAGAAGGAACTTCTAAGCGTTATAAAGAATGCAAGCGTAAGCTTGAATCAATACTTTCTTCTACAGATTATACTTGGGCAAGATGAACAATGCTGAGTTCCTGGATCCTCACAGTTTTGCAGGATTTTTTTCTCTTCCCATTGAAGTTACCTATTCTCTTACACAGTGAAATTAAAGCAGACAACGCACTATAGTCTGTATTTCATTCCTTTGGTTTCACCTGCATTTTTTAAGACAAAGCAGTTACATAGGTGAATGGAGACCTCTGTTTACATGCTGCGCTTTTGTTACTGATGAGGAAGCAATCTCAGCTCAAATTTTCAAATATGTCAAAGGAAAAAAAAAATCAATTTTTTTTAACTTGAAGCCCAGACACAATGATAAACCATGAAAATCAACAATTGGTATGTGTACAGCCATCTATACCACAGTTAAATAAGCACCAAGCCTTTAAAAACCTGAAGGAAAGTTAGCTTTAAGCATCTAAGAAAAGAAGTCAGCAAAGGCAGCCCCTCCCAGAGTGTATACAAACTACAGGATTTTTCACTACTGTAAATCCAAACAATATGATGAAACTATGAAGGAATACTTCAGTTTAGCTACATTAACATTCAGGACACACTGACTGAAATAACACTCTCCCCCACAAAAAGCCGCTAGTGACCGAAGTGGATCTCCACTTGTATCAAGAGCAAAACTCCACTATCCAATGTCCCTGTTGCTTGCAAATTAAAGGACCTGACATTTTTTAAAGCACAGTTGTTTCAAAAAAATCCCTCAGTGGCTGTTGTAGATTTTGACATGCAGTTGTTTATTTCCTTTAATAGATACTCCTCTATCTACTGCGTAATCAGTGAGAGCTTCACCGTTTAAACTTCCCGTAAATCCAAGATCAATGCACTTTACCCCCCCCCCCATGCCACAATTTTTTGTCTATTTGTACGGCATCTCCACTCCAGCACCTGAGAACCTCTGGGTCAGTGAGCCGTGCTCTCCAGACCTCCGCAAGGATGGAGCTACTTCTGCTACCAAGCGGGAAGGGAGATAGAGCCAGGAGGAAAGGGCCAGATGCTGCACGGGTGCACAGCTCTGGGCAAAGAGCTGCTCTTACACCCAAACACCACAGCCGTACCGCTGCAGAGGCTCAGGCGCTTCAGATGCGAATTACGAAACCCACCAATGTGCATTTTCAGTATTGCACTGCCACCACAGCACTTGCAATACTTCAACTCTTCTGAGAATCACAACTATTCCCTCCTCCCCTGGTATTATGTGAGTGCACTTGGGCCTTGCTTTCCTTGGGTCTTCTCTGTTACTATTTGTTACTCTCCCAAATAACCTGTTGGCAAGTGGGAACCCAACTAGTTCTCATACTCACCAGGAAGCCTCCAGATGCCATGGCCCACTCTACCTCCCATTAGCCCCACGACAAAAGCCACCCCTTCGGTCCTCCATCGGTTCCTGCAGCTCCCCTTTCTTGCTTGCTTATCTCTTTCCAAGGACTTACTCTTTGCCTAATTCTTCCTCCCTTTAGTTCAATGGCTAATTCCGTTCAGAAAAAAAAACCAGAACTTCATCTTGGCAAGAAGCAGATTCTCCCCCTCCCTCCTCTTCATCTCACCCCACCACACACAAAGGAATACTTAAAATTATGCAATTAAGACCACATTCCTAAGTCCTGTCCCCATTCCTAAATCTTGTCCCCAAAATCACAACATTCGTAAGTTTGGGACTGTCACTATGGCTAAATGAGGTGCACCGTGGTGTATAAAGAGCCTCTGGCAAGCCTGGAAAATGGTGTAAGTCATTATGTATATAGAAAAGTCATCTTTTTTAGAGACAGGGCCAACTGCTCTTAACCAGCTTCACTCTTGTTTTCACATGGCCACCCCAGCTGCATTCTATGTACAACTTCACGTGTTGCAAAGTGATTTTTCTTGACAACATGCTCATTTGTACGTTCTACGGTATTTCACAACACCTCTAACGCTTGAGTTCAGAAAAGCTGGCCAAGCAAACACATTTCTCATTTTGCACAGACACGCTTCTGCAGTTTGCTAACTGAAAAGGATGCCTGCCAGTATCTCAGATTTTTCTTTTTTAGAGTACATTAAAACCAGGCTTTTTGCACAAGACTCCCTTTGCCACATGAATCCTTCCCTCTTAAACCCAGTATTTCCTATTCTTTTGGTAACTTCACTGTTTACATATGCCCAGTCTATTATATTTATCTTCAACTTATCTTCAAGTTTTACAGGGTGGAGATTTGAATGCAGACGAAGTACACCTGACACAAAAGCCCAGAATAATTTGTTCCTTTCAGGCAGTGAGGAGGACTCCATGGGCCTTGCCAATTCTACCATCAGTTCTCCCCCTCTTCTTAGAGGAAGCAATTTGCCCACTGGCTCTAACTGCCCCGGGCATCCTGCAGCAATGACAGCTTCGTGACAAAAACACACTGGAAGACATGAAAGAGATGATTACGATTCAAAGGAGATGACATCTCCAACTTACCTCCATACTAACTTCTCTCATTCAGAATCATGGAATGGGTTGGGCTGGAAAGGACCTCTGAAGACCGGCTAGTCCAACCCCTCTGCCATGGAGGGACATCTTCCACTAGATCAGATTGCTCAAAGCTCCATCCAACCCGACTTTGAACACTTTCAATAGTGATTTCAGCATCAACGTGGAGAACGTCTTGTCATGGAGCTGAAAACAGAAGTCTACATCTTCCCTCTAGCAGAAATAGCTCACTCGCTCTTTCATCACATCATGCTGCAGAGAATTCAAGTGCTCTGTCCATAAAGCTTTAACACCTTGTAGCTCTCATGCCCAGTCAGAGAACCAGCTGATAGTCAGAGATTCACACCAGTACAGGCTGAAGGTAAGGAAGAAAGAGATACTTGCTTTCTCCTTGAACTGCTATTTCTCTTAATCTGCGACTAATGTCATCTCTCGCTTCTTTCATCACCTTACTCCCAGAAGTCAAAACAAGCCAGGGTAAGAGCCAACCTATCTGAGGACTGACACTGATGCTGCATTGGAGCTGCTCTGGAGTCACCACAAAGCTGAGAGATTCTCTGAGCCTCCAGTATGACACAAGCAACAGTTAAATAATATCACATAACTATTTCTAAAATCTAGCTATACTTGCTAGAAACAACGAGGAGTCTAAAGCTGAAAATACTATCAATATTCTGCCAGAAAAACACTGAACATTTAAAGCTCCCCGATGTTTCTGCAGGAGTGAGTTTTTGCAACTACCAATTTACTGGTGACATCCTAGAAAATCAGGAGAAATTGGAAACAAGCAATAGGTCTAAGGGTATGCCTTAGAGGCCTTAGAGGCTGCATACTCATATGGCTACTATTCTAATGACTAAAGTGAGTGATACTCGTAAGACACTCATCATATTATCAAATGAAAGAACCCAGAATAATCCTCTCTCTTCAAATAAATATAATATCACCCTGATGTCTCATACATTTCCATCTTTTGTTTTCCTATTCTGAGAATTCTCTACACACCTTCACTGGGAGAAGTTATCCCTTCTTCCTTTTAAGTGAAGAACAGTTACTTCTCTCTTGCTGTCATCTGAAGGCATTTATCTTACAATTAGTCCTGCAGTATGAACTTTAGTTCATATTGGCACAACAGCTTCACATAAAAACAATCATAATTTTAGCCAAACTCTTATGCTGCAAATCTTTGTTCCCATTTTGACTGACTTCGCAGTAAACCATGTAATTTATTTGGCTACACAAAGAACCACAGTTCATTTGACAAAACTATCTTCCTTTTCTGTTAGTTTGGCATCCTGAACTGCCATACTCACTTTTTTTGATGCATGTTCATGATCCTTAGTGAATGACTTAGTATACCTGCTGTGGTGCCTTCACCCATACAAAACTCTACCTCCTGCTTTGATTATCTGAGGACTTTAAAACAAGTAAGCTAACAAAGACCCACCCCACCCTAAGACTCGCCAAGCACCTCCCTCTCTCAGTCTTCTGTATGCAAACACCAACCAGGAAACCTTTTTTCCCGATTTACTGACCTCCAGTTTAACACTTCTGTACATGAGTTGCCAACAGTAGGAGTCTCCACAGGATTCTGCACCACTGCCATTTTCCACTATGTCTTTTGTACATATGCACTTCTCTCTCTTTCCGTATGTCCGATTCCCTCCTCCCATTCATTAAGCTTTCTGCCATCTCACATCCTCTGCCACTGTTATCCACAGCTGTTGCAGGTGGCAAACCAAGAGCAAGCTGCCTTCATCTGCTAGAACCAGCCACTGAAAAACAAGGCAGCTGAATCCTCCCTTAGCACCCACATCAGAGACAAGCATCCTTGTAACCTTCAGGATGTTAAGCGTTATTTACAGAAGCATTAAACAAAGCCTTTCTCCTCAGTTAAACTGGCCTGATGAGAAAAGCAGCATCGCTTGACTCATGAATGGAGGGCTTCTGTGGTCTCCTCTTTGCTCTTAAGTCCCACAAGACATACAATAGCCCATAGATATAGTTCTCTTACCTGTGACACGCAGACCTAGAGGTTTCAGTGGTCCTTGCTTGCCTACAAGACCAATGCCTCTGGACATTTAGGACCTGATCCCTACAAGCACCTGTGCAGCTGCCTGCCTGCATCTCACCTCCTACTTCCAGCGTAAAATCCTCCCCGCAACGATGCCCCACGATGCAGACAGACCTAGATTCATCCTGCCTTAATTAATGTAGCCACATAAGGCTACTGTAGGCTACTTACCATGAACGCCACTCACCATAAACACCTGTATAATCACCAAGTAAGGTACAGTTCATAAGGAGTAATAATATTTTGCATAAAACATGCCACAAATTTTGGGTGGAAAATCCAACGGTTTCCGACACACAAAGTCTTATCCAGGTCTAAAACACAAGCACAGTTTGCATGCTCATGTTCTTTCCAAGTCATAATTTGTTCATCATAATAAATCATATCTTCTTAAAAACCGTGCCTTGCCATCTTCTTATGGCCATGAAACAACTAGCACTACAGCCAGACCACACACACACATGGGATGGGCTCTTCCCCAGGGAAATCCAAGATCTTATCTCCGTTCTGGAGGCGTTCTTCTGGATTAAAAACACTGGGGATGTAAGGCTGTCACACTCCTAATTTTGGGAATGGCTAGAGGTGCTTTCCTGCACTGGTGGCCTCCAACCACCTGGTCTGTTCCTGCACAGCCACAGCTGTTTTGGAGGATGAACTGGGAAAAAAACTGGAGCTAAGAATAAATCAGTAAACGCCCAGAAGTCAGGGCAGTTTCTTGACCCAATCCAGTCTGCTGGCACTGGAAGCGGGATGAGTGACAGAGGGACATGCACCACAGGAGCGGGGTGACAGCAGGGACCTCATAAGCCAGCACTGACACTAAGAGAAGCACAAATAAAACCACAGCGGGCAGCACCCGGCTTAGACTGACCGAACCAAGACCTGTTCCCCACTAATGAGCGCACAGAAGCAACCTCTATCCACTCTGTACACAACTCAGCACTCCTAACAAGCACACAACGCTCTGCTGTATGCTGCTTCTCCCATACAGATGCCCCTTTCCACCCCCTCCAGCATGAACTTAACACCAACCTCAGGATAATCTAACACCGCGCTCCACGGATAAAGGAGCTTTGTTTTGAAAACCTCAACAAGCCCAGCAAGACCAAATTACAATCAGCAGCCTTTAAAAATAAGTGGATATGAAAATTCCTATACAATAAAAGTAAGTTATAAAGTAAATGTAATTTGCCTAGGGTTATCACACGATCTCTTGCATAAATATAACAAAGAGCAGACAAACCACCCTCCATGGAATTTAGAAACATTTACAAGGCATGAAGGATGATTTACAGTGTCTAACTCCACCAAGACGAAAACATTCCAGGTTGCAGTCCATCAGTTGTGAGTAAGGCACCAACGACCTGATTTTCAGGAGCATTTGTCTAACTCCAGTGGGAGTTGAGTTGTTTAACTCAGGTGAAACTGGAGCCAGGGATCCCAGTTCAGCGCTCCTTATCCAGCAAAACTCTCACACACTGTATCCAGTCCTCCAGCATCCAGAATTAGCTATTACATCAAGAATCACAGAAACCCAGAAGTATTATGAATATCATTTCATGGACATGCAGTAACTTTCAATACGGCCTAAACTCTTCAGAGATATTAATTTTAAAGCCTGAACCAACAGTTTAGGATTTCCTCTAAGCTGCAGCTTTCTCAAGTCAATATTTGTAAATCATGTTTCCAAAGAAACCAAGTGGATAATACCTCTTGCAAACAGCCTCCTTCAATATATTTTTCACGGCTACAGGGCTCATAGAAGTTATTCTCGGTCTGACAAAGGAAAGAAGTTACACTTTTCCTCACATCATCCGAAAAAACATCAGCCTGCAGAAGCCACTGAAGCCAGTATGCAGCATCTACAGAAAACCCTGTGGACTTTGCCATTTGAAACACATGTCTAATAACCCTTGTATTACTCCTTTTTGCTACGTATTTTCCCCAATGGTAGATCGAAAAGTGTCTGAGGTCAACGAGATTACATGCATTTTGCACATGCAAAAATAAGGCTTTTCTTAAATGACTTCCAAATTATCAGCCAGTATGTCACCTATGGAGGTCTGAACGTATCTCGCCACCCTCTCCAAAAATGTATTATGCATCTCATAGTAAAGTTCAAATGTTAATGAAGACAGAGAACAAATTCAGAGACAGAGTAGCATGTTATAATAGAATGCTGCTTACTTGATTTTTTTTCTATTATTTTTCTTATTTGACTGATATTTAAATCAATTTAAGGCATGACTAGCTTACTGCATCCTGCAGACATAAAATAAATGGTGAGGAGCACAAAATATACTCAAAGTAATTGTGTTGATGGGATCTTTGGAAAAAGCAAGATTATCAGCGAAGCAGCAGTGACATAATATCTCTATCTGAAGAAGACACAAGGAAAAAGTAAAGCCTGACGTTAAACAGAAATAACAAATCTATGAATTCCACTTTGATTAATGTGAAGACTTAAAACTTTAAAACAAAGCACCTCTAACAATATTTTTGTGCTCTGGCACAGTAAAGGCAGATCAAAGCAACCAAGAAATCCATTTTCCTGTCTGTTAGAAGTTCTGCAAGACTTCAGTTCCCAAAAAAGCCAGGTAATGTGCTTTTAAACAATATACTTAAAGAGCATTACGTGTCCAAACATCCTCACTAAAAAACAAAGACTCTGAAGTTTCACCAGAAGAACCCAGACTAGAAAAACACACATCACACTCTCACGTCTGCTAACGTCTACCTGCAAGATGCCCTTGACAACTGTTTAATGCACAAAAAGCATACCCAAAGTTCCTCAGGACGTTGCATCTTGTTTGCCCAGAGGAACTCCATGCTGGGTAAGACACGGATGCTCTTTGGTGGCTCAAGGTACCAACAGGAACATCAGCCCTTGGAGAAAGCACCTCAAACTCCTCCTGACACAGCAGGCATCGAGCCGAACCCACGGACTTTGGCTGTAACAAGATTTACTGCATCCAGCACCAACCTGCAACCTACAAAGATCCACACTCAAGAACAACACACGAAATAAATCTGCAGCTCCTCAAGAAGCCTAGCAGGAACAGCTGGGAGACTCTACTGACATTACAACAGAGGGTTGTTCAAACAACAAAAATGAACCGATCACAACAGAATCACTTTACACAACGTATCAGGCATCTCATATCAACTACGTAAACTTCTGTGGCGAGCAGTGAAAACCAATTTCTGTCTTACTAAACGTCTCACGGTTGTCTGCAGTATAGGAAACGTCATTCCAGAGCTGACGGCTGAGATATTAGTAATGGACAAGACCTTCAGTGGATAATAGCTAGTGCGGCAATGAGAGAAATCCACATTGCATGAGCGTTTATTCAGCAGCAAATAGTTTTCAAAAGATCTTAAGTCATCACTGAGCAACAACGGGCTTTCTTTCTGACACTGTTTACAAATGCAACACACACGTTTACTTTTCTTGGACCATTTGTGTCCTCCTCCTACCCTTTAATGTAGTAATTCCTCTCCCCCGCAACCTGCCTTCATCCCAGAGAACGGCAACTGACATGGAGTCCAACAGCACAACTGGGAAACAGACGTGGAAGAGCAGAAATACTCTACCAAGATCCTGGAACCAGAACAGACAGGAGGACACGTACCAAAGGCAGCCCTCACCCCGAGTGCAAGGAGTGGGAAGGCCCAAGGGACTCTCCTGCTCAACCCAAGTGAAGTCATGGTCACCTGGAACCTCAGGTGTCCCAGGTATGGAAGAGCAGGACACAAGCGGCACTTGACAGCTTGACCTAAAGGGAAGAAATGGAGTCACCTTCCATGCGGCAACTTGTGAAGTACCGCAAGTTTTCCCAAAGGTAACACAAAACACCAGCACCGAGACGCCACATGCAGCTCCAGCTGTCTACTGCACCGACCCAGAAACCAAGGGGTTACTGCTTCACCACAGTGTTCTCAGGAACCGCCACAACAAATCTTTTGCAGAAATTTAGGGCTCTGGGGACCTAGAACACGCTATGTCATCTATAACATGAAAATATAAATTAAGGGACGTCTGGTTTTTTAGATTGTTTTTTATGTTTAGAATTGTATGCAATGGAAACTAATTTGCATTTAAAGAAATAAAGCACAAAACACAACTGGAATGTAAAAATAAGATTAAAAGGCTAATAGACATTGTGTGAAGAAACAAGAGCAACATTACTGGTGAAGGACAACAAACAATATCTAAAAACTCCACTCTAGTGAAAAATGAAATCATTATTAGCCTTTGCAGAGAAAGGATTTTAAGCTAATGACTGCAAACGCTTTAGGCTCACATTTCTTCTTTGCCGTGCAAAGAGCTGTACTCAGAAAACAAAAGTTCAAAAGCTCCGTGGAGAGTTGTTCATGAGCCTCACAGACCAATGCCAGGCTGTAAGGGGCTATCTCTTAATAAACTGGTGGTTCATATAGAACATAAAAATCACGAAAAGCAGTAAGCCAAATGGAGGAAAGCACAAGCCTACTTCAAGCGCTCCACTGGAAGCCTAAACCAAGACACTGCAGTGCCTGCTGGAGAAGAGTTTGCCAGGAGGAGGAACTGGAGCAAATGCTGGGACTGTAAAAAGTGACCAGAGCTCAACTGGCTTTCAGAAAGGTGACGTTTCCCCACAGACCAATTAGTTTTGCAGCAGTGATGTATGAGATGTGGGTAAAATTAGCTTTGCAGTGTATTTCACTTTCCATTTTTAAAACACAGATAAGAAAACACCCATTTGGACTCCTCTCAAGAGCATAAGGAGATACTCTTTTGGCAGAGAGCCTCCATCGTGCCTGGATGTATTTCTAGCATGCTTTACCTGGCTCACTTTCCTCTCAGGCAGCTTGAAGCATTAATAAAACCTTCCCTCTGACCGCCACTATGCAGTTTTCTGACTTGCTGGCACAGGGCTACACCACACAATGGTCCTTGTTCCCAACCCTGATCCTTCTCACAGGATCTGCACCAGTTACGTCAACTCGCAAGAAGAAAGTGGCACGGCCAACAAGCTCCCTTTTCCCTCTTTGAGGAGGAGGAAGGGAATTACATTTCTAATTCTACTATTTTTTGATAGCTCTCCATCTGACATCATTTTGCCTGGCTCCACAAGAAATACAAGTAGAAATGGAGTTATTGCACTGACAAAACTATACAATGAAAAAGCTGGCAAAAAAAAATCTTGCTTTGGCCTTTAGTTGCTATTTCAAGGAGTTAGGGAGAATGCAGAGAAAAAAGGAGAAAGGCCCATCTTTAGTTTAGTTAAAATAAGGTTACCTATGATCACAGTTTAAAAGTCAGCATACGTAGAAATTAAGCATTATTTACATAATTATATCTCTTTAAGAAGACTGAGGAAATAGAGCAGTGTCTACGTAAGCATGGAAGAAAGTCTCCAAAAAGGATGAAATAATTACAGGGAAGAGCTCCAGTTTGTTCAAGTACCAGTAGGACTTCAGTGACAAGATCACTGTGAAAAGAGGACAACTTCCCCAAGTTGAGCAGAGCTCAGCAAAATCAACTGGTATTCCTACTCTTTTAAAACTGGTATGATTAATAAACAGCAGTTGCGGGGGGGTAGGGAATGGAGTAGCCAAATAACATCATTATTACATTTGAAATTATTCTGGAAAAACACAGGAAGAAAAAACAGAGTGAGCAAGAGATAGAGAGAAGCGCAGCACAAAGTAAGCACATCAAACACTGAGCCTCGGCCAATTCTGCTCAGCTGGTACCTCCAGCCAACGAGCATCCTGTTTCATACTTTAGGTAAAATACACTCAATAGACATGTCCGAAAAGGCACCTGAGAAATGGGATGTCAGCCTCATCAGCTGAGAATAAGGGAAATATCTGAAAAAGTTATTTTCGTAGGCAGCTTCACAAAATGAGAATAGATGGCTACTCCTATTTTTTGACAATGTTTAATAATCCTAGAAGAAGCAGGCTAACCAGGAGTGCTCCAAAACCTGTCTGGTAAAGAAATAGCTTTTTTCTGTAACATTATTGTATGTTCTAATGAAAAATTCTGACTCTTACTTAAAGTATTCAACAAAATTACATTTGAAGTGATGAAACCGATTTACATTCCTTCTTCCATCAGTGCTCACACAGTACTCATTCGCTGTTGCAGTTTCTTTGAAACTACTAACCTGATAAGAATCACAGATTACACAAAACTGAAATGTAGTAAACTAATCAATAAGCAGGTGCATAATAGAATATCTTCTTTCTCACAGCTTATTCAACAACCTCAGGCCAATAACTAGCTCATTCAGAAGTTGAAAAATCTACCAGGAGCAAAAGAAATGAGGTAAATGGGTTTTTCTCTTCCAGTCTTCTAATATAAACAATATGCTGAAAGGTGATACCTACTAGTTCTAAAACTCTCAAGCATATTTTAAACAGAAATAATGAGTTTCTCTTAATAACCAAGTATTAATTTTTTTTTTAATTTAATATAAAAATTAGTTTTAAACACAAATGATTTTTAATAAGAACTTTAAAGTAACCTGGCACATTAAGAATAAAACAAAATATTAATAAAAATTATTTCAGTGATCTTTTCTACAGTTTATAGGAGTTCCAATTTCTATGTAAGTATAGCTGACAAAGTCAATTGTAAAATGAAACCACCTAGTAAATAAGAAACACATCATCAGTCATACTGTTATATAAAACTCAGTAAATTAACATTAACTCCACAAACTTTTGAAATATATAGGTATGCATACAATGCATTTGCTTGGCTAAAAATTTGAGTACGCTCTCCATAAAGACTACTCTGTCTGCTGCCTATCAGCCTGCTAAACGTCACTTATCCAACAGGCATCATCGGGAACGGAAAATCAGTAAAAACTGCAGAGACCAAACAAGATTTAAACTGATTGTTTAAATCAAGTTTTCCTGCCCTCTACTTTAAACTCAAAATGATTTAAACCAATTCACCCTCTTCAACAGCCACAAATTAAAATGCTGTTCAATTATGCAAACTCTGAAAATGAAGACGGAGAAGGAATTGACAGGAGACTGGTTGACCACTCACTTAAGAGACAGAGGTTTAACAAGGTTAAGTGGCTGGAAGCCAAATATATGGATAAATTCAGGGTACAAATAAGGCATAGAGATTAGACTAATTATAACCACTGAAAGGCTTACCCCAGATGACAGTTGATTCCCCACTGCATAAAGTTTTTTACATTACAACCATGTATTCACAAAACATTCCAGCTCCAAGAGACCACGCGTGCTTCACACAGGCCAAAGTGATACTCTACTGATGGCATTACTTAAATTGATTTAGATGATCATAACGATAATTTCCAATCTTCAAATCCATGGATCTACAATTTGATCCCATGTTGAGATCTCTTATTTCTTCCCACGTCACTAAGTCCTGTCCCCCGTGCGTGGAACTTCATTTGACTTTACAGTACCTTCTGCTATCTGCCTAAATGCCAAAACGTTCACCACCAACTAAAGACTTTGAACAGAACCAGCCATCACCTGAAACCATCCGGCGGGATGGCACTGAACTCAAAATGCAGCTTCACTCTTCAATTAAGACCTCAAACACACACTTTTCAAAGCCCTTTCACTAATTCGTTGCAGGTTTACACTGTATTTTACACACTACTCTATGGCGGGTGTGTAACATGTTCTTTGGCTTACAACACAGGGAATTACATCCTCCTCTCAACATGGGACTTCATGTTTAGGTAGAAGATTGCTGTACAGAGAGCTAGGCAAGCCTGCAGCCAGCATCAAGAGCAAGGCTGACAGTTTTAAAGCAAAACAGCCTAGAAGTACTCCTAAACCACTGAATTAAGAGCTCAATTTCAAGCTGGAAGCTTCCTACTAGACATAAGAGCACTAGACGGTTCTCCAAAACCAAGGTTCATATTACAAACTTGGAGAACAAATTTTATTTGGCATCTGTGGCTAAATTCAAACTCGTTCATCCAGGCAGAAAACCTTAAGAGTCTTTGCAACTTATACGTTGCTTAAATGTGGCTTCGTGGCTTCGCTTCTTCTGTGGCACTTTGCAGCACGGTCAAGATGCTTTTAAGACACAATTCCCATACTTGACACGGTTGCCAATCCTCAGGCTTCATAAAAGCTGCGGTCTAGTCGTTCAGCTTTCAAACTGAAAACGCTTTAGTGTCTGATGAATGCCGACTGGAATTACTGTTTTAGATCATATCAAATGATTGCCGTAGCGCGTGCCTCATTTCTGCTCCCTCCTATAAAAATTACTTTTACAGATTCTTTGATATAGATAAAAATTTTTGCGTTTGCTGAATTAGTTTTAACATTGTATAACACTAAGAGAATATTTCCACTGACTATTTTCATATTTCTAATAATTAACCGATAAGAGAAGACAACTTTTCATGCTACCCTCATTGCTTCCATTTACGATATCACAGTAACATCCAAGGAGCCAGCCTGGATGCAGGACTGACCCTGGCTCGCTTTGGGTTTGCTGAAAGACACTCCACCATCCATGGTCAAAGGCAGGGGAGCATCCTCACCCCCCTGCCCTGCTCTCTGGCCAAGCAGAAGCCACCACGGAAAACCACGCTCTCAGGAAGGCAGCCCTGCTCAGAGGGCTTGCCCATTAGGTACTGAACAACTTGAGAAAACGTCCCTTATGTGGATCAAGCAGCACTTTTAAGCACATATATATATATATATATATATACACACACAAATAGTATTCAGGGCCATTGGCTTCTTGGGTCAGATGGGTGAAAGCAGAACATTACAAGTAGAAATGTTTTTAAGAAAAAGCAGGGGCGGGGAGGGAAGAGTAGTTAAAGGTCCTACTCTTTTCCAAAAAACGAAGGCAGTTTTAAAAAAATCCAGGATCCAGAAGGTATGGCTGGAAATAACAATTAAAGAAGCTTTTTAATGGCAAGACACTGTTCCATTCAGGTCATCAGCAGAAGGGTTACAGCCAAGAGGAAGAGGATGTGGGAGAAGAGCACCCCTCACCCAAAGAGGGGCCAGGCAGCGCTGCTGGCAAGGGGCAGAAGGCTGGCAAGCAGCTGAACACACAGGGATGAGAACTGATGGATGGGAATGTGCAACATGGACTGCAGTCAGAATTCATCACAAGAAAAAACTTTCTCCTTTTGCTTTAATTCCTTTTTTTTCTGTTTTTGTTATGGTTTGGGGGTTTGGGTTGTGTTTTTTTTGTTGTTTGTTTTTTTAAGCAAGGAAAAGGACACATCAACGAAAGCCACACATACACAGATCTTAGAATCATAGAATCATAGAATCCTAGGGTTGGAAGGGACCTTAGTAGATCATCTAGTCCAACCCCCCTGCCAGAGCAGGGCCACCTTAGAGCAGGTTGCACAGGAACGCGTCCAGGCGGGTTTTGAATGTCTCCAGAGACGGAGACTCCACCACCTCCCTGGGCAGCTTGTTCCAGTGCTCTGCCAAATATCTATCTTCAATAGTATTTGGGAGGGATCTGAAGGTACAAGTATTTTTTGTTTCTGCTGATGGACTCCAGGCTATGCCCACAAGAGGACTTGGGTACCAACCCACTAAATTCCCGGTGCTGTGCCTACTGTAGGAGACCACAGCCTAGCAGGGGTGCCTCCTCTCACAACACATGGGGCGAGTTAAACATCATATAACAAAAGTAATGAGAAGAGCCCACAGAAACTGCTACTCCTTCCTCGCCACCACCAAATCATGCAGGGCCAGGAATCCTTCTCCCAGGACTGCAGGAGAGCAGGTCTCCTCTCACCTATGTTTAAACAAGACAGTGCATGCATCCATGTGTGATCTGAACATCTGAGACTTCCACTACTGTCAGCCAACAGAGAGGATTTCTGATGGTCTTTCGGGCCATGAGAGTGATTCTGGTGCCATGATTTTAGTAGGCACTCTGAGGCAAGGAACACATCCCTTTCTTTTGGGAAAGGAACGTATTTTATTCAAGCTATCTGCCAGAACTGACTTAAACAAGTGCTCATGATTGCTATGCACAGACTCAAGCCTCCCATCCCTGCGAAGCCCACGTGTTTCTTTAGCATCGCAATGAAAAAGAAATATTGTCTTCCTAAATCCAGCAACTCATGAAACCTAAAGTAGAGCACATCTCGGGCAAGCAAAAAATAAATCCATCTTGGATACTAGCTGGGATACTAGCAAAGAAGAAAAAGTATACTAAATCTCATGGTATTTTTCAATTTGTGCTACGCTTATATTTAATTGTTCAATGTGACTATTGTAAACGTTATCCCCAAAATTACAAATCCATCGCCTTCTCAAAACAGAAAGTCCATAATTATTGATACATACTCTTTAGACAAATGTCAAAGGCGTTTTAGCAAAATGTTGATTTCGCTGAATATAGATCTGGAAAGTAAAAGTAAAAATGGCAATGCTTTCTGAAATAGCAGCCTCCAAATCTGCCCATTAACTAGACTGAGTTTGCATGCTCTCCTTTTCAAAAGAGGAAAAATAACCCACTTTGCTCATTTTTTCCTTTCAAAATTTTGTAGGGCACCGTCTATACAAAAGACTTCCTTGGTTAGATGAAAACAGTTAAAACTTAAGTCGCCTTGTAACTGCTACCAATTTACAGAAAATGGAAAGGAATGTTTTTCCCCACCTTTGGGGTTGTTTTTTTTTTCCAAGAGAAAACTTTTGATTTCCCACTTAAACCAAATTTTCATGCAACTGAAACATTCTCTGAAAAAGCAACTGGAAAAGCTCCAACTACTGTCCAACACTTAAAAAGACTTTAAAGTGTCACCAGTCCCAGCTCTTTACATGCTCTTCTAGAGCACTGCCAACCCATACTTGAACACTAACTCAAAACTGGTTTATGCCAGCACTGCACACTCAAAATACAGATACAACAAAAAAATAATCTATATTATTCTGATTTTAAGTCAAGTCCTGCTCAGATTCATGTCAGATGTTACTACATAATACTCACGGATGGTATATTTCTTTTTTTCCTAGGAAGAACTGGCAACGAATACCATTAAACCTAAACATCTCAGTGGCTACCTTAGATGACAACGTGTCATCACATCTGCTATAAAAGGTGTCCTCAATTTCAGCAGGCCATGTGAAAACACTGCTCCCATAGAAAAAAAAAAGAAGTAACATCCACAGTAAATGACAACAGTCACAGTTATTCTTTGAAGTTCATGTTGCAAATTTCTAATGTTGCATTATTCCATCTAACAAACGTCAATCATTTCAGCTGAAATTCTCAGTGACTGCTTCTGCAAAGTTTGATTTGAAAGTTTCTGAGAACATGCCAGTCACTTCTGAGAATGTTGGTAGTGGAAAAAAAAGCAAAAAAATAAGTCAGAATATTTTGTTTGGAAAGAGTCTCCCTTGGGACTCCACAGAAAGACAGAAACTTCTGGGGTTAGACAGTTGCCTTTACCCACGTCAATGCCAGTCTGTTGAGACTTGAACAAAATATCCCAGAATAGCAGTTTGCCCATGGTCAGGAAGGCTTCCAGAGCTTGCTGGTAGCATCTCCAACTCCACTAACAGACCTGAACTTACTTCCAGCCGGCCTGAGCTCCCTGCACCGACCAGGCCAGGCAGCATCACTGTGCTTCCATTGCCCTCGGGGACCTACAGGGCTCCAGAAAAGAGATCCAACACCACCACCGGCAAAGCCCTTCTTGGCCAAGGCAGAGAAAAACAAACTATTCAGGCAGTCAGCAGGAGGACCAGCATTAGCATGCACAACCTTCTCCTCTTCCCAGCTCCGACCACCGGACCACGCCCCACACTAATTAGGAATTAGGGTCGCTGCTTCCCACCTCACAGAGATGGTAACGAACTGGTTGTCCTAGGTGACATCTGACAAAACCGAGACCAGAACTCGGGTCTCCTGACACGATACATCATCTGAATAATTATCCCCTTTGTGGCACAGATGTCTAAGGTCATGCATTTGATTGTTCTACGTTTAAACGACGAGAACACGCTCGCCCCGCAGCCAGGAACAAAGCTCGGGATTTTTGAGTCCCATCATTACTCTGCTACGTAGCAAATAACATGCCAGCCATTAGCAAAGAGCGTGCTTCACTCCCCTCCTGGAGGCTGGTTCACAGAGAGGACAAAAGCTTGCTACTGCTCACCAGACATTCCTTAACTCAAGTGCTGCTGGCCTGAGCTGCCACTCCAAAGCCTGTCAACGCCAGCAATACCAGCCACCCACAAAAGGAAAACACAGCACTGCACACGAGGGCATTTGTTTCAAGAAAAAATTAAAATTTTAAAAAAATCTATGAACAAATAAACAAACCAGGAGATTATAAAAAAATACAGACGTATTTAGAGGGTAGAAAATATCAGTGTGCAACACTCTTGGCAAACTTTATTCAGTACTGTTGAGCATACTCTTAATAGCCTTCAATCATGGGATCTCTCTTGACCCTAACACATACAATTTTAGTTCTCGTATACATTAGCTTTTGAGTTCTTGTGATTTTACTGTACTTTAAAATAAAATAAAAATTTTAAAAAATTTTAAAAAGGAATAATCAGCAAGCCAACACCTAGACAAGTCCTACCCTTGTACCTGCAGCTAAAGGGGCTCCTCTGACACAAGAACTGATGTGCACAGATGTGGAGTGCACGAAGAAACATAGTCAGTATGAAGCATACTGTCCCTCAATATATTTCACATGACTTCACATATTCACTCACAAGTTTTACCATACATTTCAGTTGAGAAACACTGGGATGGCTCATGCCACCATCCCTTCCCAAAAATGCAGGAAATTACAGAAATAGTTATAGGACCAAGGGACACCATAATTTAAAGTTGTCCTCTCCAAATCAAAACACATCATTCTGCAGTAGACAGAAACGCAAAATGTATTTGTATATTATAATTTGATTTTGGCTCAGACCAAAGCGTAGATCATGCTTTCTGATTAATACCACGAGATTTTACACTGAACTCAAGAAAGGAAAGTCGACACAAGCTCATTGTTACATCCAGTGTAGATATACTGACTTTTGGGCATAGCCATGTTCATTTTTCCTCTTCCTTCTGTCTCTCAGTATTATTTTTAAAATTCTCTGCTGACAAAAGGTAAACAAAACCTATTAAAGAATACCCTGCCATTTCTGTATTATAATCATTGCCTGCGAGCAAACATGAGAGCACAGACTCAGAATAAACTTCAGACCTACAAGTCACACCAAACTTTGTAGAAGTATGAGCAAGTTCACAGATTTAAGGGCACAGGGTCTAAGCAGACCTTCTGCACAGAGAAGAGCCTCCAAATGCAAACACGGCACCACTAGCACAGCTGTGGGGGTTTTTTTATATATATATGCCAGAAAAGACTGCACAACTATGCTCAGGTTGGCCCAATTTTACCCACTTTGGCAACAGTGCCACATACACACATCAGGTCTAGTCAACACTCCAGTCAAGTTTGTCAACATAGCTCTATGCCTAGCTATAAACTAAAACAATCATTTTGACACTGAATCCTCAAATACAACTCTTGTTGCCTTTTTCTTTTTTTCCCCTGCATTCAGTACTGCCTTTAAAAAAAAAAAAAATCATTCAGTTGAAGCAAGAGGACCGTCTAAAGTTCAGTTGTTGAACACAGGGTAAGGTTACATGGAGCTTTTTCCACTGACGAACAATGTTGAAAGTGTTCTTAGTGCTACAGTGCAAAAAGCATTTCTCTTTTCAAGCGTAAGCATGCATTTAATTTTAAAAAAACAATTAATTTCTTTTCCACTGCATAGGAAGCGGAGTCATCTCATGCTTTCACATTTGCACTTCCAAGGCTCCAAATTTGTCTTGCACCTACAGCACAGCCCACCTTGCACAAAGGGCAAGGAAAAGCCACAACGTGACTGCTCAGTACTTCTCTTTACATCTCGCTTTGAAACAGCATGTTCATTATATGTTTTCCCCTTAACTGGGGAAAGCGAGCACGCTTGCGTTTGCAGCTCCTCCTCTTTCAGAGGCGCACAGCTGCAGCTGTAGTAAACAACCACTAGTCAGGAGCTGAGAAGGTCAAAGTCTGGGTGCTGCATCCATTTCAGCTTGTCTAAAAATGAAATTTCCATTTCAAGAAATTAATTTTTTTTCATTTCGTTTGGTAGTCGCGTCAAGGAAAAGCAAACCGCAACATCCTCCAACAAAACAAATCAAGATACAATACTTCAAAAACCACAAGCAAAACGCTTCAGTCAAAATAAGTATTTCCCCAGCTTTATTAATATACAAACACCTCATTCACGGTCTCGTATTTTGCTTGATTCGAACAAAGACTTGGTCAAAACCAACCTTGCACTGATGAGACCTGTTACACAATGCAAATGACAGTCACTGAAGGAACCAGAGAGGAGGTTGGCCATCCTGAAAAGTGTCACCAGCAGCCACGCGAGGTTCACAGAGGCGACCCTGAAGCATGGAGGCTACAGCACAACTTTAGAAAGGCTAAGGTAAGCGGGCATCATCAACCCAGTGACGAGAAAAGCCACACACCTTCCTTTTATTTCATAAACTACCCAAAAACTAAACAACAGGATGCCCTTCTAGCCCTGAAACCTGCACCGAATTACGCAGACCTTCTGCAACTCCACGGTGTGGCAGAGCTCCCCAAGCACCCGGGAGAGGCATCGCCCACTTTCCTCAAGAAGACCGTCTGTATTTATATTTAATTAGAGTGGGTACCATCATGCACCACCTTGGTCTGAGCGAAGGGGAAGACGGTCGTGACTACGGGGCTTTGCAGCCCAAGCCCTTGGCTGACCCCACTCCACCATCTCCTGGGAGAAGAAGGGCTGGTCCAGCCCCCGCTGCGTTTCAGCCTCCTCTCCTCCGAAGCAAAACTCTGCTCGAGCACATTCAGGTCTGGCTCATCCCGATAGAAACAGCTGGCAGAGAACTCCGCAATTAGCCTGTCCTGGAATCTTAAAAGTTTATTTTTAAAAGTTGTTACGCACAGCCTTCTTGGGCTCTCAGGGGTCGTTCCAGCAAAAGGTTTTTTTCTACAAGAGAGCGCAGGAAGGCCTGGAAATATTACCACCAAGTATTGCTGGGGAAAAAAAAAATACCTCATTTCCCATCCCACCCCCCCACTTCTTTACACATCTGATATTGCCTCACTATCAGAAGCAGAAACCAAACAGCATCTCCCACATCCTGAACTCCTTCCCAGCCCCTCCAGAGCACGTGCAATCACTCATCAAATGCCCCACAGCTTACCTCCCCCTCAAAAAGGCCCTTTTGGGGGGACAGAAGAGGAAAATAGGATTTTTTGCAGCCCTCTTCAAATGCTATTGACTACTCCAGGAACTGGATAAAAAAAAAAAAAAAGGTGAAAAAAAGAGAGGGTGGTGAATGGGGGCAGGGGGGGTGAAGACCAAGCCACCTTCTACAGCTGCCAATATTCTAATGGAAAGGTTTCCATAAAGAAAGGTTCCCCTCCCTCACTCTCCCCCACAGTTCCAAGTACCAGACGCAGGAAAAGAAAAAGGGGGGGGGGAATAATAAAAGGGGGAAAAAAAAATCTAGAAAAAAAAAGGAAAATACCATCACTGCTGTTCTGGATGCAGGGTGGTGCAAGGGGGGGTGACCTGGGGAAGGGGTGCGGATGGATGCTGCTCCCCGGGCGCCGATGGGGGTGATGTCATCCCAACAGGCTCCAGCCCGAGCACCCGCCGGCAGCTCAGCTCCGACCGGCTGCCAAAGCCTCCGGCAGCATGGGAAAGAGGAAAAAAAAAATAATACTACTACTAATAAAAAACTATGAAAAATAAAAATCCGCATGTAATGTTTCCTCGCTACGCGTGGTGGGTTTGTGACATGAGGTGACAACGCTGTCTGCAGCGGTTTCAAGTTGATTACGTCCCATTAGAAAGATACTCCCCCTCCCCCAGCATGAAGAACATACTAAATAAATAAATAAATACATAAATAAATAAATAAGCAGACTGGGTTTATGCAGCCTTACGTCATTAATAAAATGCTCCCATCGCCCCATCTGTGACCTATTCAGCACAGTTACTAATCCCACGCTAAGACCACTTTGCTGTTCCTGTACATTTCGGAGTGAGTTGGAGACCAACCAGAAAGCAGAAAATGGAGCCCATACGCCAGCGCTATATAAAGCAGCCTCGCAAAGTTGCCGCGAATATCTACCTGCTGTGGCGAGACAGGGGGGGGAAAAAAAAAAGGGAAAAAGCAACTAAAAATACATAAATGAATGGGGGGAGAAGAATACCATTTATTCCAGGAGGGATAATGAAAAACAAACAAATAAATGGATTTGGTTTACTTATTTAATTCAAGGGGGACTGCCAAAAGCTAGCAGGATTTTTACAAGCTCGACATAAACCCTGATGCAAGTCAACTTCTCTTCGGTGCCCCCTCCCAAACTGATCCTACCTGCTTCCCTAAGCGCGTAAAAGGGTAAAACCTCCTCTTTTCCACGCCAGCCCCACCGGGATCCGCAAAAAACCCGCTGTCTGGAGCGCTGCATCGCATCCCTGCGACCCATGGAGGGAGGGAGGATGGGAGAAGGGGGGGTGAAATATGAAATAAATCATCCAGCTGCTCCTATCCGCCTTCCCCCAGAAGCCCTGACGGGCGGTGCGGGATCTCTGGGGGGAGGCGGACAGGAGCCCAAATTCCATCCCAGCGCTCCTTTACCCGAAAGCTTTCGGTGGGTTTCGCAGGGTGACGCCGATGATGCCTCTGGCCACAGGCTTTTTAAGGTAAATACCAGCGGTTTGCTCCCCGGGCAGACTTCTGGAGGAGCAAGGATTTGTTTTACAGAGGATAATTATTTTTGTAGAAGGTCATAATAGCGTTACGCTCTGATTTTTATTCCTCCTCCCCACGTAGCGTTACACTCTGCTTTTTATTCCCCCCCCATATAGCGTTNGCTTTCGGTGGGTTTCGCAGGGTGACGCCGATGATGCCTCTGGCCACAGGCTTTTTAAGGTAAATACCAGCGGTTTGCTCCCCGGGCAGACTTCTGGAGGAGCAAGGATTTGTTTTACAGAGGATAATTATTTTTGTAGAAGGTCATAATAGCGTTACGCTCCGATTTTTATTCCTCCTCCCCACGTAGCGTTACACTCTGCTTTTTATTCCCCCCCCATATAGCGTTTCACTCCGATTTTTCCTTTATATATATATTTTTTTTTTTCCACACACACCCCCCACACTCCA
>VXBO01011338.1:540860-589507 GCA_013400135.1 Rhinoptilus africanus
AGCGCTACAACCCGTTATGGGTTTTTTATTAAAACAAAAAACAAAAAACCCAAACACAGACGCACCGCAGCTTGTCAGAAGTATGTGAGGTGGTGTGGGGTTTTTGCAGGCAAGTCGTGCCTCCGCCAACGGGGAACTTCCTTTATGGGAAGGTTTTTCACACATAAGAAACAGATTCCCGAAATCTTAACCTTTGTTTAAAACATAAACTTCTTGTTACATGGGTCTCTGAAAAGAAGGACGTTGAAAACCTTAGGAAACAGAAATATAAATCCTGAGAGCCAGTGTTAAACTTTAAGAAGCAAATCTCTGTTTCTATTTCAGGGAAATATTTTGGTGGAGGGATCCTGGCCCATGCCTGAGGAGTGTCAAAGCTATTAAGCTGGCCTTACGGGATACCTAGGGATTCCCTTGCTTTGGAGAGCCTTTTGTTAATGTAAAGCTGATGTGGCTGTTTTCTGCCTTCTCCCCCGTGGTTCCTGTTGCATGAAGTAAAGGCAGTGTAGCCAGTGTGCAGGTGAGCTTTGACCAGCCCTGGCTGCTAAGATGGTTTCTGGGCAATGTTTGGAGGGGATTTATTATAATTAAGCTTAATAGCCTTGTGAATAATCAGGGGGCCATGCTGGACCCTGACAAAAGCCGTGGTCAGGGCAGGTAGAAAATGGCAAGCGCTTTATGAGTCCCCACCCCTCATCTGCCTCAAATTCAACCTCAGCTCAACAGCTCCAGAGGAGCCCACTAGTAACAATAATTTGGTAAATAAAATGCAAAAAGATGATCCCTTGCCTAGTAGGCTGGCCCGTCACGTGAGTGTGTTTGTAAAAGCCTCTATAGTGTGTCTGTTTACACAGCAAGCC
Organism: Rhinoptilus africanus; assembly: GCA_013400135.1. Taxonomy (NCBI): domain Eukaryota; kingdom Metazoa; phylum Chordata; class Aves; order Charadriiformes; family Glareolidae; genus Rhinoptilus; species Rhinoptilus africanus. Next base: position 541,718 of record VXBO01011338.1, read on the forward strand.
AGGCTAAGCTCAGGTAAATAATTACTGCTAAAACTCTATTACTTTCAGTAAATACAAACTAATGTTTGCTGCGCTACACAATATTTACCAAGGAAGCCAGAAGAACCAGAACCAATGTTTGTCCCCTTAGAGTTTTCATGCCAACTGCTTGAAATACATGTGTGCATCACTTCGTGTGTTGTGCCTGTAACTGGTCCTCTGCTACCTTTTGGCATAAATGGTCTAGGTAATGTAATCCCCCTCGCTATTTGTCCCCGCATCTTACCTCTATTTCTACAACGTTTAAAAAAAAAAAAAAAGACACAACAGTAAATTGGAAATCTTAAAGTGTAATTGTTTCCTTTGGAGTAAAGTGAGCATAGAGTTAAAATACAGTCTAATGACCTGAGCAAGGTATTTCCTTATATTATTACTTCCGATACAGAATCAGTTCCAACAATTTACCGGCAGTTACATACGTGATTCGTTAGATTTCAGAAGATTTTACCCAAGTCAAAAGTTAATGTTGTAACACAATGTTTTAGAAGATAAAATACGCAATCCCATAGGAAGCAGGCTACTATAGAATACCGCTGGAAACATTCCCTGGATAGATGCATAGCTTATATTCAGATTTATCAATAAAAACCGTGAGTATTAACATTCATCCTTCTTACCCACTTGGAACAGGGCGCAACGATTTCTCAACCGTGAGAGTGCTGCAGAGAAAAACTGGTTTCCACCTACTGAGGTGAAAGGATTAATGAATACTTGGCACATGAAAAATGAATAGTGATAGCAGGAAGAAGATTGCATGGTAGACAGCGTGATAAGGTGCATAACAGAGAAACATCATGTTACACACATTGCTGTGCCCTGAGAAGCGGGCGAAGCTCGTTTCCATTGAATTTCAGATAAAATATTTTAAAACATCAATATTTATTTTGTCATACTTAGAATTTTTTTTATTCGTTTATCCAATATATATCTCAGGAAATCATCTAGAAGAGTGGCTGGCTGACAGACATTTGGTGATAAAATTTGTTCTCCGGGAGCTTCATTATGTGCTATGTTGGCTGTTTACATGGTCTATTGCCTGCTACTAAGAACTATTACCCATATGCATGAATTTGCAGGGCAGTATCTAAAGCGAAAAATATGTAGCTACATTTGCAAGAGAAATGTATTACATGATTATATATCAATAGATTGATACAGAAGTAGGGATATTACACATTAGTATTTGATATATATCACAGATTTATAGAGAAATGTAGTTCTCAATCACACACTTTTATGGAAAACCTGTCCTACTAAATCACCATCTTGGCTCACTCCATGTACCTGACCCTTCTGTTTCCATTCTCATCTAGCTTAACAAAGTTGGGCATACATCGTCTATTTGAAAATGTTCTGGCTTATATTGTAACACAGAAATACTTTGAAAGCATTTAGTATTTCTAAAGATTTAGAAAGTTCTCTCTTTTCTTTTCCCTCATTTTTTGTTCCTGAAAGAAGGAACTTTAATTCCATTTATCAGGGAGACTTTTCAACATGCCATTTTTTCAGAAACACGGCTCTTAAATTTTGAAACAGGAACCTTAACAGTGTACCATATACAATTCTAAAAATAGAAAAACATACTTTTGGAAGCCAGAGGAACAAATGGGCCCACAAAACATTTTTTAGTTACTGACTTGTTCATAAGCCTAACAAGTGTGTTTACATGCGTATTTTAGACTTTTTCCATAATCCTTCTCCACTTCTGCCATATTGCCTCCAAAACAGTACTACTAATTCACTCTTATTGAGTCCCATCACTCGCAATCCCAGATGACTCTTTCCAGTCTTCCTGTAGCTGGTCTTTCCCTAATGGAGGTTCCTAAAGCTGACAAAAAAAAAGAAGGTCCTATAAAATCGCCCCATAATGTTCCTCAGCCTGTCACTTCTGTATTTGTCCTCCACCCACACAGAGTTTTCTTTATTCTTCCCCAATATCTATTGTCCTATTTGCATTTTGTCTTAGATCCTAATCCAGCAAATGTGCAAATAACTAGTACTCTTGAAGGCAATTTAGCAAATTCTACCTGTAACTTAAGCACGTTTTAAGTCTTGGGGGTTTTTGTTGTGTTTTTTGTGGTTTTTTTTTTAATTTAATCACAATAAATCAATAATTTTTCAAAATGGGGAATGGCATCACCAGCAGAGAGCACACTGGAACCTCAGAACAAAAGAAAACAGAAAATCAATAGCATATTTTAACAATGTGAGCCTGAAACACATAAAGATACATCTGAAATAAATCAGTAATGTGCTGAATATTCAGAGATTTTGTCATTTAAACTAACACTAGTTATAAGAAAATCACTCTTAAGTTATCTATTGTTTATTCCATTTCAGCTTGTATTCCATTTTCTAACTGAAACTGAAAAAAAAATAAAAATCAAACTTACTACCCAAACCCACAACTAAATGCATTCTTATTTGGGATGCATGGTTAGACAAAAGCTTTAACAAATTACATAATATATTTTAGAAGACAGATTGTGTTCATTTGCTGAACTTAGGGAAACCTTTGGGTTGACAGATAATCAATTCAAATACCTGCACGTGAGGGATTGTGTTACTGATTCCTCTCACAAGCCTTCCCTTTTGGATACAGACAAATAAACGGGTTTTCTTTGCCAAGGAATGGAGCACATCAGCAGATGCAGCCTTTCAGGTATGGTTGCTGTCTTGCAGTCCAGCCTGTGATCATCTGCCAAGTGCTTCCTCCACTCCTCCTCCACTCAAACTGGTGTTACGCTCAACATCAATATGTGGGCCTTGCCCGTTTATCCGACAGCTGCCATCAAGCATGAGGTTGCAGACCTTTCTGGGCAAGGACGTCGTCTCTGTTTCTTGGAATCTACTTATAAAGCGTTTCAACATGCTTGGCACTCTGCCATCAAATGCTAGGGTTTATAGTCAACTTCTACATGGCCATTAACCAAAACGGTTGATCTAAATGTGGAAGTACAACTGGCGAGTAGCGCTGTCGTATTGCATATGACCCACTCAGACATCAGCAGTAATATTCCTTGGGTATGAACGTCGGAGATTTTGTACACCACATTTGGGTTTTTTTCTGTACTTTGTATATACCAATTTCTCATTCTTAGACAGTCAGGAACTCTTCTTCCCTTCAGTCCACTCTCCTTAACAAAACCCAACAGAACCAGCCTAGCTTGGTACATAAATGGCAGTGTTAGTGTATGCAATGCAACTTCTGATGTGATAAAGTATATAGTGGAGAATAGTTCAGTTAAACTATACAAAAGAGGAAAAATTATAATCTGCTATTAAAGGTACATGTTTTTTTCCAGGGACAAAGATCGAAACATGCAATTTGCCAGATTTAGACTAGTAATGGTGCCAAGACACATATTCTAGGAAAGCAGGGCCACGCTGTTATTAATGCTTCACTCCCTTGAACCGAAAGCTCTGTGCCCTTTCTGTAACCTTGGATTGAGATCATGCACTATTTTTTTATTTCATTTTATTTTAAACTTGTCTTCTTTTAGCAAGAGCCCTTGAAGGGTTACAACCTTATTTAGGAGGCAGAAGAACAGGAGGGACAGTTCCTTAGTACAATTTGGCACTGGCAAAAGTTAATAGGGAGCAGGAAATCACCAAGGAACATGTTCTGGGAAAGAAGGAAGTTTTGGGTTTTGCGCATCTCCAATGTTTGGCTAATGTTTTTGTAAGAAAAAATATGGAGACAAGCACTTCCTGGCTCTGAACACTGTGTCAGTTTGACGCCCAGGAACAGAACGGGTTGCTGTGGATTTTAATTTCAAAACTCTGTAGTTTGTAGCTGAATTTATGGACCTAAACATCACCCTGAGAAAATTTCTTACATCATTTCAAGCTCCACGTTCCATTCCATTATCTCAGCTCCTCATATTGAATGCTGTGTTGTTTAGGGGACAAAAAAAAAGGAGGATCTCTTAAACAGCGCTTTGTAAAGAGAAGCGTACTGTATTCTCATATGAACGTTAAAGCTACTACGTCTCTTTTGGTAAGATAGAGATACGGTATGGGACAACCTTTCCAAATTTTCCCTCTGACTTCCACTGTGTTGTGTTCTGTGTGGCTCCTGGTTATTTTGCTCTCCCCTGTGTCTCTGTAAAATTGGTGATACCTAATTTGTTCCCTGTGCTTGGGTTTCATAGGCTACCAAAGTTCCGCGCATGGAAGACCTGGAAGAGCAGGAGCACTTTCAAAGCCAGAAGAAATGTTTCAGAAATGGCTGGGTTTTGTGCACGGCACTGAGAAGCGTTCTGCAGGGAGGTTAGCAAAGGAACACATTCAGCTAGGCATGGATCTGATTTTGTACCTAGTTGGCAGCCAAAAACATCTGGGCTGTCTTCTTCACAGATATTATCACAGCAATCTTTCATGCTTTTCTTGACAGGTTTTAGGTATAACAAATATTTTTAAGAAATTCTGTTTTTTCCCCAGTTGTTTTTAATTCAGCAAAGTTCTTTGTTCTCCACGGAGGTGTTAAATAAATTACAACAGAATAAATCTGCAGATAAATAAGCACTTAGATGCTTTTTCTTTACTCGGACAGCGTTCCTCCTTTCCCATCTTCCAACCTGTCTTACAGAGGCTTTCCTGTGTTACTGAGGCATCCATGTTGATAACTTTTGATTTCAAGGCCACACAACTTGTCTTTTCCAGTACCAGAACCTCTTGGATTTGGGAGATGCTTACCCGGCCTCGAGAACTGAAAAGATTCAGAATCAGATTGGAAAATGGGAGACATTGAAAATGGTTCTTTTCAACACTCCTGTTATTTTCGTCAGGTTGGCTTGAAATGCCTGAGTTTGCACCTGGGCATCATGGCCGTATCCATAGTTGTGGTGATTTCTGGATCGTATGCCTTCTGGATCAAGAGTTAATGGCTCACATGCATTAAGAGGCTTCATCTGGACTCAGTTGTACATATCACATTTCAGATGAGTAAATTATTTTTTTCTTTAATTAGTTATATTTCTTTTTAAATGGGGAATTTCACAGATTATTAACCATAGTTGTGCCACTGGGTATCAATCTAACAGCTGAAAAACCTAAGCATCGTATTGTAGCAATTGCTTACTTATCGTCTGGGTTTCCTTGTGTGGTTTTTGTTTTTTAGTCTGAGAGAAGGAATTCATGTGAGTGACTGCAAAACTCAGAAAATACCAGTTATCAATTCTCTTTCTAATGACAACCGATGACATGATTTTTACAAATGGTTGAGCACTTGGCAAATGCTAACCATAGAAATCGAATGAGCTGAAAGAAACTCCAGTCTGCCCTATTGTCGCTGCTGAGCTGACAGATGGGGAAAAGAGGAGGAGGTGGTGATGCTCTCCCAGAAGCCCAGGGGCACACCGCAAAATGACTGCTGAAGTGTCTTGAAAGACCGTTAAGTGAGAGAGGAGCTGATTTCCAAAAAGCAGACACCACTTCCAATTAGTTTTAAAAGTTGCCCTTTCTAGCACAGCCCCCACAAATGGGCTGACCAAATTCTTTGCAGAGCAGCTGGCACCGGAGCTCATTCGAGCCTCAGCAGTGGAGGTAAAATTGAATTTCCACAAAGGAAGGAAGAGCCGGAGCCAGGCTGCCTACTCCAGCAGCTGCTGGGAGAGCGGGAGGGCAGGGCTACCGTGACAGCTGCCCCAAGCAGGTGGCACAAATGTCAGCATCTGCCGCTGCCCTGGACACTGTCACCTGCCTGGGCACCATCAGCATGGCCGGGGCGCTTTGCTACCCCGGCCGTCTGCTGCTGCGAACAGCTGCCCGCTCTGCTGGTGCCTAAGCAGCAAGGAAAATTCCCCGTTATGTGGAAAAGCCTGTAAGCCCCAGCATCAGAATTGAGAAATCGGTGGTGGCAGTCTCTTGAGATCAAATCGCTCGGCCTTGCCTTTCCTTACCTATCTTTTTTTTTTTTTTTCCAATTAGTCTAATGTGTCTCCTCTCGTTTTGTAAAAAGTGACTTGAGAAGTTAAAAGTACCAAACTTCAGTAGCTTCACCCATATGTGCTGCGCGCCTCAGGCTAGACAGCACATATTGGTAGCCAGACTGAGAAGAACATTTACCACATTACCTCCGAAAAACTCACTTTATTTTTCTTGTTGAGCTGGCTCCCATCCAATGTGACACTCTAGTGTGAGCCATGCAGTGACAGCAACAGCCTCCATGGAAACACGGGAGCATGAGGCCAGTCGTGGGGTAGAGAGAAAAGGCAGCTCCGTCTTTTTCCTCAGTCTGCCACATTTTTTCTCTGAACAAGCTTTCTTGTCATTTTTAAAGCATTATTAGGAAGCGCCCCTCCTATGCGTGAGTCTCTCGGTATGTCTCTTGTAGCAATGAAAAGTTATGCTGAAACTGGAAAACCAGGGAGTGATTGCAAGGCATCACCATCTCACGGTCCCAGCACTTTTTTACTCAATTTTACGTGCTGGAGCCAGGAGGGGAACCTGCCTCTGCAGCCGAGACACGAATAAATGCCGGCTGCGGTGGGTGAAGGTTTGAAAGTGCACTGCTTTCAAAGTGCGGGAGTGAGGGGCTTTTGCAGAGAGTGTCCAGCCGGCAGCCTCAGTGCTGCTGTGCCAAAGGTGCTGGAAACTCAATGTCTCTTTTCAGCAAAAAGGAGGTAGAAAAGGGGAACACCATCTTAGAAATTTCCTCGACGTCTTTCAGAATTTTATGTACCCCCACTTCGCCCAGGAACAGCTTTATTGGGAAAAGGGTGGGTGGAGGGCATTAATCAGGTTGCTCTCCCAGTAGAGTAACTGAGGAGCATTTGACGGTCAGGATGCCCTGAGGAGGAAATCCCTCATCATCACGGCTATCCCATGCCTGCCTCTCCATCATAGTGAAAACTTGCTCCCCCATCTAATAGCAGCATGCAAAGTTGCCTAATGCCATTATGGTATAATTGATGATACAATTTTCCCTTAATATTTCTCCGAAATTTTCCTTTTTTTTTATTTTCCCCAGACTGCCTGGAAGTAAATCTCTCAGCCGGACTATCCACCCTTCGATGCAGACAGTGAACCAGGTAGCTGTTTGGCGGCGTTCCAAGTGTTTGAGCATTTCACAGATGACAGGCTAAATCCGGCGAAATTTGCAAGCCTGCAGGCTAGCTGCTACCGTGCTTAACTTCTAGACACCTGGCTTTACAGCCACAGCCAACATGACAGTACTGAGTTTCGCTGCCACATCCCTTGTAGTCTCCCAATACCGAATTCATACCGTGCAGTGTGCAGTGCTCGTTCTGTGTATGTCATGGAGAGAATCAGGTGCCTGGGATCCACCACAGCCAGAGTACTGAGCAGGGACCCTCTTAAACTAACCAGTTATACAGTAGAATATCCCCCCTCTCAGCACCCAAGGAGCCTGACCGTGGGCTGCACCATAAAGATAGCTTTGTGGTGTTGGGAATCACAGCCTGGTGCTCTCTGCTCAAGCTGAGCACCATCTTTTCCAGGGGCTGAATCAGCTCACTTTTCTTTTTTTAAACAATGCGTCCGTAACTTGACAATAATATGTATATGCTGTGGAAAACTATACGTAACAAGCACATTTAAATGTATAATGTTTTCATATATATGTTATGAATAATAAGAATAATAATACACAGCAGGTACCCAGATGATGTATCTCCTACCTCTCTCATCTCCCAGCACCACTGCTGATATTAGCTGTGCTTGCCTGAGGGACTGGGATGTTTCTGACTAAATGTGGACTTTAGGCATTTACATCAGGACCAACCACCCTTGCACCCTCTCTAATGGAGAAAGATACTCACCTTTTGGGTCTGACTCATCTCATCCTAAAATTAGTTTCTAAGTTTTACGGGCATTGCCAGACATCTTTTGTTGTGCCATGTGCTTCAGTGGGCATCAGGAGCACACTTGGCTTCAGCATGGACTCTAGTTCTTTTGACAGCGATTTGGTTGCTCCTCATGTCTTTGCTGTCCCAAGTGCTTTGGGTGTTTGTGGGTAACACCAGGTCACCTTGTCTAATTCTGCTGTGAAATCTTTTAGGAATAACAACAGATCTTTATAAATCTGGCCACTGTTTTCTTAGTTAAATTTCCTCACAAGGCTCTTTGTCCCTGATGTCTCAGACACACAGGAAAACTAATTGCACAGCAAGTCATCATAAGGGAAGCCAATCACCTGGCTTCCTAAGTGATACTGATCTACTGAAATTATGTCTCCAAGATTGCCAAGGGCTCTAGGACTCCAGTTAACATCCTTAATATCTATTGTCAATGTAGGAGACCAGGTCTTGAGATGATGTCAATTTGAACATCTACATTGAGTTAGTGGTCCTGGGTGTGTTTATCAAGCTGGGGACGTGGCCTGTGAACTCTGTGTATCTTCCCAGTATCTTTCACATCACTTTTCACCTCTTCTCCTCCTTCTCCTCATCTGTCTCTCATTCCAAGAGAGCCTGATCATTCCAGCATCTTTATAGTGTAATACATTAAAAAGAAACTTTGTTGGCTACCTTTAAAGCACTTTATATCACTTTAAATCACTTACACTACCACAGCAATACTGCAAAGAATGCCATCTAATTTACATAAAGTCACCCAGAGGTTAATTAGTATATGGAGGTAAATTTCCAAAAGAGTGCACCTGGAAAAAAGCAGCAAAAAGCAATTCTTTCCTTAATTGGTTTTGTACACACACCTCTCATTCTATGTTTTACAAATGTACTCGGTAATTTCTGCCTTCATTTTCTGGGAAGATTGCATGTCAGGTAGAAAGGAAGTCTGTCATTGTGTCTGTCTGAGTGGGTACTTGCTGACCTTTTGTTGTGGGATAGACTATTTGGAAACATTGCCACCACAATTGCATGGTAGGCACTGTAATGCTACACTTGGGTGCATCCTCTACAGTGGAAGGAAAAAAGTAATCCCCTTATCTTTCTATTTGAATAACTGCCGGGAAATGTTAATAAAAACATCACATTAGAGTGACATAAAATAGTACACGTCCCCAGCTCTGTCCACATTGTGGAAAGGAAGGAAGGTGCTCACCCGGTGAGCCCACATGCTGGAGGAAGAGCAGAATATTTGATGTTAGTAGGGAGGGACAAAGGTGATTATTTTTCTGTTTAAAAAGGAACACTCTGAGGGACCATCAGAAACTGTCCCCAGGTGACCTTAAGAAGAAGGCAATCTCAGAGCCTTGCTGGATTCACCTCTGACTCTGGACACCCAGAACTGTGTACTGGCTCCATATCCACCTCTGGATCCTGTGACTTCCGTGGAAGTGGTTATGCTTTTCTACAAGAGCTTTAATGGACACAGTCCAGTTTAATTCAAAGACTCTACTTCTCTCAGCAATAACAGCATACAGTTCCACTGGCAAGACCCAGACAACATGATGGGTTGTACCACAGTGTTTCTAATCAGTGTTTTTAGCGTTTACTGCAAGTAGACTCCTGCCTGAGCTTGAATCTTGATAACCCAGAAATGTGTAACAATGTTGAGTGTGGCTTTTAAAATATGAGTTAAAAGCTGTGTTTTCTTAGAGGCTTTGGAGCTATCCTAACCCCAAAATGTGTCTTTCTTCCAAGAAAGTAGGAGAAATCCCTACAACAATGTTGAATAGCAGTAGCAAACTATAAAGACTTAAGCTTTACTTCTGTCTTTTCCACCAAGCTGGTTAGACACCTGACCAAGCGATCCTGATGGTGCAGCCAAGGATCTATTCAAGTGCATGCTAGAAACAGAACATCTCCTGCCCCTGGGTGCAGTGCCAAAACCAGGGGCACACCGTGCTCAATGGCCTCCGCTGCCTTTCTGATCGCGCCCCCCCTCTCTCTGCCCTATTGAGGTGGTGGCTTCACCACTGCTCCTTTGAAGGATGAAGTGGGTTTGCAGTTCAGTAAATATCATTTCTGGGGAACGTTTCTACAAAGGCTGCCCAGAAAGCAGACCACATGCAAACACTTCGGTGATGAGGGGATATACAGTGGTACAGCCTCTCCCTGGTCACATGAAAGGAGGTGGTACTTGTAATGTGGTGCTTTGCACACATCGTGATGTTACGCAGCGGTGGTAAGGTAATCAGAGCCCTTCTGTTTTCCTTGCTCATGAATAAATCTATCCTTGACAAGTAACACTCCTGTGTTCATTCAAAAGTTGTAATATAATAAGAATACCAATAATCAACATTGAACTTATTTATTCTACTTACACATCCATTATTCCTTATTATTCTTGGTGCCTAAGAAAGTGTTCTTTCTCTTCCTTTAAACAGCTCTTGTCCATTGTTGGTGTTAACAGTCTTCTTATTGTTGCTGAGGGTTCTCCTATTCCCTCCCTGTCATCATTTAGCAAAGCTAAATGCATTTCGTTATTTTAATCTTTCTTGAAAAGTCAATCCCTTAATTAGAATCTATGGTTGTGGAGTTCCACCGGGTGGCTGCAGGCTAAACACCACTGAGGCTATTTTCTTCTTACTAATTGTGTTCACAGACAGGACATTTGTTAGTGTTGCTGATGGCATTAGTTGGTTTTGTTGTTTGTTTTTTTTTAAAGACTGTTTATCTAGGTGAGAGACATAAGGCAGAATTCATTAGATCAGATTTTCAAAGGATCAAAGCCTACAAGGCATAGAAAGTCCTGATTTTCTCAGTTGGGATTTTAAACTGAAACATGCAAAGACAAACCTAAAAGCCAGGGGTTTGGAGAATGAGCACGTCAAAATCTCCCTCTAAAACACAGAGATTTTAAGATTATGCTTGTGAAGGAAGGCTGTCAAATGTTGATCCGCTCTCTCTCCTACCAATTGCTAATGAGCCTCAAAAAATGTGGAAACACTCCTTGATTCCTAACCTATCAAATACATTTTGCTAAAGAGATATTTGGAGATTCAGTGGGAAGAACAGTAATGCCAAAAAAAAAAAATAATGCCTACCTTGTCCTTTCTCACTTCTGTCTCCAGTTTTGCTCACTAATCAGCCTGCGTGCAAGTTTTTAGGAAGGATTTAGCTCTTCTAGCATGCAATGGAAGAATCAAAGAACCTTTACACAGTCATCACAAAAACTTTTTGAAATAAGTGTTGATGAGCTTCCCAGTGTTGCCATTTCTTTTCTGTGTACTTCTCAGGGCTGTAAATTTTTTTACACATGCAATTGCCCTCCACAGCATCACACATACTAGCCTAGACAATAAATGTAGTAACAGCCTACCCTGACAGATGTATCTTTTACCCTGCACATAAATTTACTGTAGCTTAAATGTTTCTTATGCTGGGATATGTCCCGTTTGATTCAGTTCTATCTAAATTAATTGCCCATGAGCTAAAACAAAAGTTGCACTGTTTGGACGTACAAGGTAACGGTATTCTATCAACGTATGCTCAGAGGGTGTTTCTATCTATCTCCTTTGCCCACCATTTCATAATACGAAGATCATTAGGATCGGCTGTGTAGTGTGGCTTCCTCTACAGCGCTCCAGTTGAATCCTGTTCTATCACTCTGATATGTTATCCAGTCACTTCCGGGTCCCACATTGCAATTTGCTGCCCACTTACAGCCTAAAAAATAGGCTTTTTAAGGCATTTCTCCTTCACTTGGAAGATGACTCCTAGCAGCCATGACTTGCCATGGCCACAGCTGAATTTTTCACATAGTCCTAGACCTGATGTGGCCTTACCCCTGGTGACAATCGCCAATACAGCATCAGAAGACCACACAAAAGATTTAGCTATGTGGCTAATTGCGTACTAGTGTTTGGACCTGTGCCCCGCTTACGGGCACGGGTGTCACTTGAGAACAATTACCTGTTGTGACAAAACATTACTGTGCCTTTGGGGGTGCCCGTGTCTTTCTACATGAGCTTCACAGTATTTTGTGCCACCCGTAGCGTCTGTACCTCCCCTGAGAGCAATCATTGCACCATGTCCACATCATCCATCTCATTCCCCTCTTCCACCCCTGTTGCAGCTGCTGAGGTAGACAGGTTTTCTCTTCCCTCCTCTCCTTCTGCCCATGCCACCTTTCCTGTGCCATCCACACAGTGGCTTAACTTGAGCAGCAGCAGGGCTTACTCCCCTTTACAAATTTCCCCAGTGCTGTGATTTAAGCATTCTTGTGGTATTTAGGAGCTGCAGCCTAAAACCTCTGCCATTTCCAAGGTGAGATGGCTAACACTGAAGACCCTGAAAGCCGAACTCAGATTCCAACAGGTTAAAGCCACTCCGGGAATTTCAGAAGAGGTTGGGCATCTTGTCTGGAGCATGACAGATCTTAGGTGAAAGACCTGGGGCCATTCCCTGGCACTGGACTGCATCTGAGCTGGCTTAAAATCCTTTCTTTGAGGGATTTGACAGCAGCCCGGGATGTTTCTGGAGAGTAAACACCTAGTTAGACAGTGCTGGAGAGTCAGCAGTCCGGGTCCCTGGGATTTAGGCATGTGGGTTTCATCCAAGTCCCAGTATAATTTTCAAAGGTGTATGTGTTGCTACCAATGCCTGCTTCTCAAAAAAATCTGGTAAAAAATTGCATGTGCTAATACTTATATACCCATATACCTACACCCATGTACCTACGGACTTTGATTTTCAATTAAACCCCTATATTTACACAACTAAATGACGTGTCTGCATCAAAAGGCCCTTGGCATACAGCTCGCCACTGTGCCTTGTGCACTGCAGCTCCAGCCAAGGCTGAGGTGCCAAACACTCTGAAGTTCCGCCATTCGGGTACTTTAAATGGGGAGACACATTCCATCTGGGTAAACAGGAGACAAACTAGCTTTCAGGTAGCACAGAAACCCAGAAATTAATGCTTTTCCCCTTAAAAGAGGAAAAAGCATCTGTAGAAGGAAGACCCATCCTTTAAAGGCATGAAAAATACTTAAATTTGGCAGAGAACAAAACATTTTGAAATGATGCAACACGAGACAGTCACTGCCACCCCTACTGAAACGTGACACCAGTTCCAGGATGTTCAGGCACTCCTGCTGGGACAGATAATCTGCATTTAAATTACAAGGTTCAGCCATATGTCTGGCTGGGAAATGAAAAGGTTGGAGTGATAGATACCACCTTGTGCTTCTGCTGCTGGAGTCTTTCATCCTGCTCATTCACTCTCACGCACCGCGGTCTGTTCCAGGATAAACCCTCTTCCTATTGAATAATACCCAAATGTCTCCAGGGCCCGTTTCAGAACTGAGCAGTCTCCTTTTTTTCCTCAGGAACGATATATCAAATCTTTGGTGGGAGCAAGCTTTTGACTAATATTCTCCTCTGGTTATTTAACTTGTAATAACTTATCAGTTTAACCCGTGCAACTTTTATTTGAGATTTAGGCTATGACACATGATTGGGGATTCAAACTGTTTAATTTAGGAAAAGGTAGATCTTCCTCATTTACTTCCCTGCTCTTGTGTGTGTGTGTGCATGCTTTTTAAAATAAGAGAGCAATATTTCTCTGTAATTCAAGTAATTTTTAATTATTTTTTTTCCTTGCTGGTATTGGTTAGTCTTTGCCATTATCTTTCAGTAGGAAAACCACATTTTTGTTGCACCTTCAAGTCAAAAAGAGCATCTCCTTTGTAGCTGCTGGATGTATTCTGTAGTGGTTTGGTTTTTACTTCTTTTATATTGTGAGGAACTACTATTCTAATATTTCCAGTAATTTAATTGCAGGTCCTGAACAAACCCAGAATTAACTGGTGAGAAAAATCTCATTTTTAGTATTATGAAGAATTAAAAATAAACCAGCATAAGAACAAAGATGTCTGAAATACAGAGCCTTTTCCCACATTTTCAGTGGGACTGGACAGTTTCTGGACTTTTTTTTTTTTTTTTTTTTTTTATTTTGCTTTTAAAAGANGCATTTGTTTAGCTTGGAGAAGAGGAGGCTGAGGGGAGACCTCATCACCCTCTACAACTACCTGAAAGGAGGCTGTAGAGAGGTGGGTGTTGGCCTCTTCTCCCAAGTGAATAATGACAGGACCAGAGGAAATGGTCTGAAGTTGCGGCAGGGGAGGTTTAGATTAGATATCAGGAAGAATTGACCGAAAGAGTGGTCAGGCACTGGAACAGGCTGCCCAGGGAGGTTGCTGAGTCACCATCCCTGGAGGTATTTAAGAAACATGTAGATTTGGCACTTCAGGGCATGCTCCAGTGGCAGAGATTGTAGGGGTTTTTTTCTGTGTGTGTATGGTTGGACTGGATGATCTCAAAGGTCCTTTCCAACCATGAAGATTCTGTGATGCTTCTATGAAACGCAGCGTAACGCGATCTTAGTGATTAGATGATGGTGCCAGTTAGTGGTAAAGGCACGATCTGGGCTTAGAAACCTGGTTGCTGCACTCTTTAAATCAGGAATGCTCCCAGAATTTATAGTCTTCTTTGCAAGCTTTGGAGGCAGCCGGGGAGGATGCTCTGCGCAGCATCAACATGTTGCCATCCTTGTAAATGCTGCCTGGAACTTCATGGGGACATTTTTAAGCTACACGTGCAAGAAGATGAGCTGAAAGCTGGCGCTCTTCAGAGGGAGAATTTGCTGGTGAGGACTTCAAAGGATGATGCCAACACGGCGCTTTCCTGGGGAATTTTACGGAAAAGATGTTTTTGCAGGTGAGTGTGACGGAGGTGAAGAGAAGCCTTGCTGTGGACTATTTTCTGTCTGTCCGAGCTGCTTGCTCTGTGGTTTGCCCTTCTGGCTTTTGAACCCTTCTGCTGGGCTGAGCTCCTGGCCAAATTGGTGGTGTGTGAGGAGCATCACCGTCACTGGTGGTGACAGTGGGGACTCCCCGTGGCCCCGAGCTGCTGCCCGGCTTCTGCTGTCTCCAGCAATCGAGGCAGAGCTTTGAACTCAGCTCTCACCTGTGCATCCCTGGGCTTTTATCACCACATCGGGGAAAAAAAAAGGAAAAAGACCATTAGTTTAGACCAAGTGTGAACTGATAAAAAGGGATGTCTTTGTGAATTGTTCCCAGAATTGTCACTGGCCTCTAGTACGAACAACGAAATACAAGAATTAGCAAAATGACTCCGAAGGTACTTATTTTCATGTACTTTTTATTGTTATTTTATTCAGGGTAGTTTTAATTAAAAATAAGCACTGTCAGTATTAATATGGCATATGCTGCTTTTTGGTAGCTTTGAAAGATCTTTTTTTCTTAAAGGATCCCAATAGTGAGGTTGATACATCATCTAAATGAGCGCGGACGAAAACTTGTAAAATCTAATTTGGTCCAGAATTTTCCCACAACATGGCACACATCCTAAGCGCATGTTTTATAAGAGAGACCAGGGAGTTTTATGGAGGGTGGTTCGGTCTATAGTATAAATACCCGTACTTTTGTA
Organism: Rhinoptilus africanus; assembly: GCA_013400135.1. Classification (NCBI taxonomy): domain Eukaryota; kingdom Metazoa; phylum Chordata; class Aves; order Charadriiformes; family Glareolidae; genus Rhinoptilus; species Rhinoptilus africanus. The sequence continues at coordinate 557,077 of VXBO01011338.1, forward strand.
TACATGCCATACACAGCGTACTGTAGGTATCTGTTTGAAGGAAGGCAGCGTGGCAAACCTCTAGGAGCCACAAAGTCTACCTGGTACGTGTTAAACAATTGCCTAATGGACGTGCTGATGCCAAACGAACCCTCTGGGTCTTTCTAAGAATACATACATGGGCTTCCATGGAATATGTCATCCCTTTCACTCATTTATACTAAGGAAATACCAACAAAACACTGCGTTTAAATAGCTTTAAGGATCTGATATAAATCAACAATAGCCAGGAAATTTAAGAGAGCCAAAGCCTGACACTCCCTTTCGGCACATTACACCCTGTTTTTGCAAAGCGAGTCAGGAGCCCCGGGTATCCCTCATTTTCAGTTCCTGATTTATGGCAGACCCTATGGGAAAAGTACCAGCAATAACAGAAGCTTCCACCTCACGCCTTGCGCGGAGAGTTCGGATAAAATCACCAGAAGTCACATGAGCTTTACATAAAATATATCAGTAATTTTTAGCTTGAGACTCAGTGGCTGAGACTGAGCCCCCGCTCGCCGGGGCCCCCGGCACTGCCCAGCCAGCCCTGGTACAGATGCAATGCCCTGCGGAAGGGAGGGATGCTGTCTACATGCCAGAGGAGCAGCTCCCCAAAGCCTGCAGGACATTTTCCATGCTGGCTTCGGTTCGCTGGCTGGGGTGGTCCCGGGGTGGCAGCACTGCCCATGTGGCTGCTGCCAAGCCCTGATGCTCCCAAAAGCACCCGGAGCTGGGAGCCTGTGGGACAGGGTGGTACCCCAGGGCCTCAGCTCCCCCCGCACAGTCACGCTGCTGGGAGTGGATCCGGCTGCCCAGTTTTCAAGATTCAGCGTATATTTCAGCCTATACCTATTGGCATAGGTAATGCCAACGCACAGTCAGGCTCAGTCTTTCCTCTGCTGCTACCCAGAAAGTTAATCATTCTGTGACCCACTGCTTTTTTTCTTTTAGATTAAGACAAACTGAAAATATTTCATTCCAATGCAGGGTTATTTGATGCAGGAGGATTAGATAGATTAAGGCGCTTTTTTAATTTACCCTTTTTTTTCCCTTCTCTCCTATTGCAGTGATACCTGCTTGGCATCAAGCCCCAGCATCTGCTTTGGACCCATGGCAAAAAAAAAGAGGCATCTCCCCTAAACCCTTCTGGGCACCTCAGACCCCAGCAGCCTTGCCTTACCCCTGCGGCAGCCACTCCTGTCCCACCCTTGTCATCCCCGCGCCCTGGAGATTCATCCTGTCTGGAGGCAGAGCTGTCACCGCCGCTGCAGCTGTGGGAACACCCCAGGAAAGAGAGATGTGTGCCTGGTCCTGAGAACGCCGAGCAAAACAAGGTCTGAATGAAAGCCCCGGCTGCCTTTGCTGCTTCATAATTCTAGTCGTAATGTTGATTCACAGTGAAACAATTTGGTGAAAAGAAAAAAAAAAAAAAAAAAGACTTCCCTGCAAGAAAATCTCTTTTTATCGTCAACTTTCACAGTCAGAGGACGAAATTCCCCAGGCAATTAGAGCTTCTGACATTACACCACAAGGTTTGTTTTGAGAAAACAAACACATGTCAGCATTTTTAAAGTTATTTTTTCAACCTTTAGACATGTTGGCAAGGCATCGATTCAGTGGGTTTTTGTACATGAAGGCATATAGACAGGAAAGCCCAGTACCAGCTGCGAGTGCAATATGCCACTGGTCTGTTAATGATAAAGAGCAACAATGCGAAGGAGCCATCAATCAGAAAAAGCAAAAGGAGGAGAGAGGCATCCACAGAAGTGGGAGGGTGACAGCTACCCAGTTATTGGAGACTTCCCTGGTATGACTATCTAAAGTCATTAGCGTAAAAGCAGCTCTGGTAGGAATAACCCCCTGCACCAGGACAGGTTGGGAGCTGACCTGCTGGAGAGCAGCTCTGAGGAAAGGGACCTGGGAGTCCTGGTGGACAACAGGATGGCCATGAGCCAGCAATGTGCCCTTGTGGCCAAGAAGGCCAATGGCATCCTGGGGTGCATCAAGAAGAGTGTGGCCAGCAGGTGGAGGGAGGTCATCCTCCCCCTCTACTCTGCCTTGGTGAGGCCCCACCTGGAGTACTGTGTCCAGTTCTGGGCTCCCCAGCTCAAGAAGGACAGGGAACTGCTGGAGAGGGTGCAGCAAAGGGCTACCAAGATGATGAGGGGACTGGAGCACCTCTCCTATGAAGAAAGGCTGAGGGAATTGGGTCTCTTTAGTCTGGAAAAGAGACGTCTGAGGGGGGACCTTATTAATGCCTATAAATACTTAAAGGATGGGTGTCTGGAGGATGGGGCCAGGCTCTTTTCAGTGTTGCCCAGTGACAGGACAAGAGGGAATGGGCACAAACTTGAGCACAGGAAGTTCCACCTAAACATGAGGAGGAACTTCTTTACCTTGAGGGTGGCAGAGACCTGGAACAGGCTGCCCAGGGAGGTGGTGGAGTCTCCGTCTCTGGAGACATTCAAAACCTGCCTGGATGGGTTCCTGTGCAACCTGCTCTAAGGTGGCCCTGCTCTGGCAGGGGGGTTGGACTAGAGGATCTCCAGAGGTCCCTTCCAACCCTATGATTCTATGATCTGCACAGCTGTGAGTAGCTGAGGAGGTTTGGTTTGGTTTGGTTTGGTGTTTTTTTTTTTTTTGAAGTCGTGCTTTCCATAGTGGCAGCAGTGTAAAAACAGGAGAGGAGAACTAAATAAATACGTGCTAGAGCCAGATGCTATCAGTTTCCTGTCATTTTCCCCTGAAGCGTATCTGTGACGTGCAGAGTCACTAGTGGAGGTATTTCCCAAACTCGGCCCCTGACCTTGCGGCTGGACCCTGTCCCTGCGCAGCCTCCCACTGGCCCCCGCAGACTTTCAGACAAGCCTAGATGGTTGCACATGCAGATGTGATAAACTTGACCAGTGACCCAGATAAAACACGATTCCTAACCCAGAGGGCAGACAATTTTAAGGGCACATTACCGCCTCCTCTCCATAGGAGAAACTTGCCCCAAAAGGACATCCCTGCTTGGGGCAGCCGTGGTTTCAGAGGAGGGCAGGGGCTGTCATCCAGAGGCAGTGATTCTGCACGGCAGCTCTGTGAACGTGGCAAAGAACGGGAGGGAAAATACGAAGAGAAGATGAATCTGTTCAGCGCTAAGCATGTTTATTTTAACTTCTCTGAAGCTTCTGAAAAATCACTGAGCAAAACTCCAGAGTATAAATCAAAGTGAGAGAGAGAAAGAAAAAGGGCAAGCCAAAGAAAGTCATTACTTTGATTGGCAATGAAAGATTACTCAGGATCCATAACTGTGTTTACCTAGCTCAGCTCCGAATTCACCATTCCAAAACCCTCGAAAGAAACCCACATTAAGAATAAAAACCAAGTCAAAATAGCCCAAACTGTTCACAGCGAAATGACTTGTGTAACGACAACTGGAAATCTGGGGGTTGCCACCTATGCTCACACTGCTACATTTTCTTTATTATTAAAATCATATTTCACAGGATTCCAAGCTTCCTCTACTAAGAGTTTAAATTACAGAAAAAAGGCTAAAATGATAAAGAGAGCTATCTGATCTTTTTCCTCTCCATTCAATTTCATGTCCTCCAGCTACGCCTTAGCGCAGCCCAATTTACAGTATAAGGCTGGAAAGTCAGTACTAGGCACACAGTTACAATAAGTACTGTTCTCACTTGTTCACGCTAAGCTCCCTATTTCCTTCTTAAAAGTTGTTTTCAAAAGGATCTGCTTGCGTAATTGTGCAGCAGCAAGCCCCGGTAGCCTCAATCCCCAAGAATGTTTTCAATGACCTCTTCCTGCCCAGTTTTTCCATGAGGGAGAGAGAGAGAGAGAGAGAGAGAGAGAACTGTTGGGAAAGGGGGAGCCAACAGCGTTACCAGAGGGTAAATGAGTAGACAGATGCAGAACAGAGATTAGTGTTTTAAGAAAAAAAAAAAATTCTGTTTTTTTTTTCCTCCCTGGTATTAGGATTGCTTTTAAAACACGCCCCCTCATTTTAACATTTCATAGAATCACAGAATCACAGGGTTGGAAGGGAATTCAGTAGATCATCTGGCCCTGCCAGAGCAGCGCCACCTTAGAGCAGGTGGCACAGGAACCCATCCAGGCGGGTTTTGAATGTCTCCAGAGACGGAGACTCCACCACCTCCCTGGGCAGCCTGTTCTATTCCCTCTTGTCCTGTCCTTTCTGTTGGCATGGGCCTTACAGCAACAAAGTAGACCCTAATTTTAGAGGTGAGAATATTAAATATATATAAATTTTAGAGGTGAGCATATTAAAGCAGAGGAACGGACGCGTTTCACCTGCACCATGGCTGCCAGCATCAAACCCAGACCGTGGATCAGCCCTGGCTACGATGAAGCTGGCCACCTTTGCAGTGACAGTGCGAGTCAACACGGCCGTTTGCACGACCGATAAGTAAAGGCAAACAGAGGGTGAGAGGGCAGCAGCCAGAGCACCCAAAATGAAACCTCTGCTTCTGAGGGGAGCCGAGCTCCCTAACGCAGACACTTACCTGCACCACACGTGTAGCAAACCAAGAGGTGTTTATTTACGGTATTGGTTCTGGTTATGGTGAACTCTTCAAAAACCTAAGGGCAAAATGACCTTGAGAAGAAGTTCACATTATTAAGGATTAATTATTACCCTCTGACAGACCCCATTTATCACCATGAAAACCAGATACATTAATTAGAGCACTTCTGGCATCGGAGCAAACCTGTTCCCTTCATGTTAGATTCTGTTTTAGATTTTGTTCCCAGAGGGAGCACAGGAATCCTGAAATGTACCAAAGAGCTGTTTAAAGATTTTCCACTACGATGAGTTTAAAAGTAATTTTTGTGTGTGTGTGGGTGTCCCTGAATCAAGCTCCATAATAACCTCCACAATCAAAGAATTATCTTTGCTAGTGATGGACAAAATTAATAATCAGAGTTTCGGTTTTTAACCCTGCCTATCACCTGCAGTGCTGACACAGAGGACCACGGGGTAGATTATTCTGCAATTAACATGAGGCGATGTTGCTGAGTGCAGCGTATTTCCTGTAGCTGAAAAACATGCCACGCTGTGGCAATGCAGAGTAGGCAGCTTTTAAAGTTTGGATTAAATCTAAGTGAAAGTCTCCCATGCCTCGCTCAGCTTCTGCCATTACCTTACGTATTGTGATAAGGGTGTAGTGCAAGGTAGTGATTTAAAAGGACAAGAACATAAATCTTTCTTTGAGATTGATGACATTTTGCTTGTTGGTTGTGCGTCAAGAGGACAGAGCGAGCTTGCTGTGCAGCAATTTCCCCCCCTAATCCTAGTCGGGAGCGCAAAATGAAAACTTTACATTTGGATTTACATTTCAGACCGGGGAAGAGAAGGCTCTAGCGAGACCTGGAGTCTTGCAGTACCTGAAGGGGGCCTCCAGGAGAGACAGGGAGGGACTCTTTATCAGGGAGTATAGTGACAAGATGAGGGGTAATGGTTTTAAACTGAAAGAGGGGAGATTTAGACTAGACATGAGGAAGAAATTCTTTACTCTGAGAGTAGTGAGGCACTGGAACATGTTGTCCAGATAAGATGTGGCAGCCCCATCCCTGGAAGTGTTCAAGGCCAGGCTGGATGGGGCTTTGAGCAGCCTGGTCTAGTGGGAGGTGTCCCTGCCCATGGCAGGGGGCTTGGAACTAGGTGATCTTTAAGGTCCCTCCCAGCCCAAACCATTCTATGATTCAATGACTCTATGATCAAATTCTGTATTTGTCTCCAGGACAAAATTTCCCATCGGATTAAGACCTGCAAAATTTGGTCCCATAGGGAAGAACTCAGGAGTCCTCAGTAACATCGTGAGGAGCCCTTACCACTCTGTTACCCACCATCAGCTGCAAAGTCCCCACCATCGCTTTGGTCGCATTTTTCCCTGGATAAGAAAAAAACCCCAAACCACAAACATGCAAAAATGATGCCACAGTGCTTCGTCCTCTTAACTGTTCACCCCAACCGATCTGCCTCTTTAAATGAAGCACAGGCTGGAACACGCTATCTGCTTCTCAGAAAGCCGAAGGTGGATGTGTGCCAGGGATTTGTGCAGCTTCCTGGCTTTGCTGATAAAGAAGGGCCACTGCGAGGTAAACCTCTGCTCTCTCCCCGACACGTTTCCTCTGCAGCTGCCCAGAAACAAGGGACCCAAGAAGACGGGGAAAACACAGGGACAGCGGCATTGGAGCCAACCGCCTGCGCAGGAGGAGGCCTCGGAAGAGTTCACCCACGTCTACATTTAGAAATATGAGCTTCCAGCCTGGGCATTTGCATCAGCGGGTGGAAAGTATGAGAAAGCACATCTAATGCTGAAAGTTAATGATGGCACTTGACCACGTTAACCAGTAAATGACAAGGCAGGGTCGCGGGAGTTAATTATTCAAGTAAGTGACTGCTACAAGAAATGTTTAAGAAATGCTGGTAGTTTGCACTGACTGCAATGGAGAGTGACTAATCATTCCGAAGTTTAACCTTGACAGCTCTAAGCAGACCCTTCTTGCTCTTTCTCTGGTTTTGTTTTTTAAATCAATATCATCTACCTGGCAGGCAGAACATTAAAGCTTTTGCAGAAAAAAACCCTAAACAAACAAAAACAAACCCCAACCTGGCTAGAAAGGCACCTGTGACACGGAGAGCTTCAGGAGAGACGCAATCTGGTTGAAAGGGGTCGAGCTTTGGGAGAAGGGGGCTCTCGCCTCAGCCCCTGACCTCCCGCGGGATGCGGGGCCGCTCTCCTCGCCTTGCCGTACTTGTGTATTTAGGTTATCACCTCTCTGGGGCAAACTCTACCTTGTTTGTACAGTGCCAAGCGCAATCAGGCCCTGCTCACCGCTGATGTCCCTCGGCGCTGCCATGATATAAACGCTAACGAAGAGCGACTGCTCATACCTGCGTAGCCCCGACCGAATCCCCCACTTAAAAAATTTCATTATTTTTTTTAGTGCCCGGATAATTTAAAAAAAACTCCCAGGCAAAATACAATTACTGCCCTGCCATAACCGCTAAGCTTCTGCGGGACATAGCTGCATAATTTTAAGAGCCAAACATTCCTCTAAGACCTCTTTGTTTCAACAATCAAATACCAGAGAGGGAGGTAATACTGGCAACGTATTTCTCTTCTTATATACGCTGAACTGCTTTACAACTTCTCGTACTGATATATGAGTCTACAGTATGAAAAAAAGCGCCAAGTATAAGCTAACATTTTGTAACAGCAGTACAGTATATATACGGCACTTCTCATCCCAAGCGTACTTAAATTGGACATACAGTTGTCACTTGACCTCTCAGGGAAGTGCAGCTTTCTCCAGACTGGGACATGGCATGTGTTTAATAAACAATATTTGAGGTTTGGACACGGACAGGAATCACCTTTCCCCACTTACAGCCCTGGTAAGGATAAAGCAAAAAATAAAAGCACATTTAATATCTATACGCCTATTAAGATACTGAAATTAAGAGGCCGACTTGGAGAACCTAAATACGAAGAATATATTACAGATGGTAAAAATAAAAATTGAGCTGGAGGATGAGAGGGCAACTAAGTGAATATTATTTTTTTCTCGAAAACAAATGCCTTTGAGGTTTTATAATCTGGTTATTTAGAAGTCTGGCTTTACCCTTATCTGAAAACCAGAACCCCCAGTGTTATTTGTGCCCATTGCTGGGTGGGCGCTGCACTGGAAAACAACCTTTGGGAATACCTCAAAGGGATGACTGCAAAATCCTCAGTAGCATTGCCTGTGGGGAAAAAAATAATTTCTCAAGAGTAATTAATTTTTGAACGGTAGCATGAAATCACTGAGGTTGTGGGAGCTTTCTATTCTTCCTGCTCATGTTGCAGGGGTGCTAGAAGGGTTATCTTACTGGGTTCACAAAGAGACAAGGAAGTCCGCTTGTCAGCTGGGTCAACATGTAGGCATGCTCAACCCTTCGTGAAACGTTGCCTTGCATCTGTTGCCCAAAATGGCTCTTCAGCAACAATCCACCATCCCCTGCGTATGTACTGCAGCGATCATGCTTGTCACAAGTTTAACTCCTGCTGCCTGGGGTGTCATTGTCCCTGGAACTCCTGGAAGAGCTTACAAACGGCTGCCACAACCTAGAAATGGGCTTTACTTCCTGCTAGTCCACCCTTGTGACCACAGTTGCCAGCTCTGCAAAACAAATACGCACAGCTGGGAGAGAGAACATTTGGGCTGAACCTGAGGACAGTCTCAGGTCCTTGGCCTCCTAGCAGGGACCATGAATATTAAACTTCAGAATTAGCACATAAATAGAGATCTTCATTTGGGTAATCAGAGGACTTGTAAAGCTGGGTTACCACAGAGATTGCTGACAACACCAGGTGACAGAAATATGACCCATTCTACCAGAATACATGAGAAGACAGGAGGAAGTCCAGGACCACGCTTGCAATGAATGCCATTTTTCTGTGTCAATGGAGTGGTCCCAAGCGTCATAGGGAGCCATCAGTGGCCAGGAGGAAGGAATCTCAGCCACGGCTAGAAAAAGTGTGTGTACTCGATGAGCAGGGCAATGGTGGTGGGAGGCAGGGGGCATAAGTATAAAGAGAACCGTTCGTGCAACTCACACCTAAGAATAAATACAAACGAGCATAAAAAAAAATTAAAGTTATCATTGAAAACAATCGAGTGGCAAGTCAGCTTACATTAAGGGTAAGCTTGTAAGATATGAATGTAAACTGAAGATTGCAGAAAGCAGAGGTTTGGTTTCAAAGTCCCATTGTTAACGCCAAGAACAATTTACTCTCCTGCGGTACCTGGACCCAGGCAGAGGGACGTGGTAAAGGCCGCGGGGGTGGTTCACAGTGTTCACTTTGCTCTGGCCTGGGATGCTAGGAAGCCACAATCATTCTTTGCTTGTAGACTTTCTGTTGCTGTAAGCATGAATGTCTCTTTTGTCCTCTAACAGTCCCATTTTTGTGTTCAGGAAGACAGTCTTTGACCCTTTCCTGGACTAGGAATGGAAGCCAACTGAAGCAGCGGGATGCTGTTCTTCCAAAACTACTTTGTGGTGCTCTCTGTGGATGCCATTGCTGGTATCATGCAAGCCGGGGCGATTTCAAGTTACTTTGCTAATTTGCCTTCATCAACCTATACCAACAGTGATAACCACTGCTTACAACACGTTTTTTCAATCTCCCCAGCACCATTCTTGCACTCATTCCCTAGGAATAATTTTAGCTGCTGGTTATAGATCTTCAGCTCAACATTATGTGTCCCGGAGCAGTCAAAGGGGATGAAGAGAGGCTCTGCACCATCCTCTCCTGATGCCAACCTGGCTATTTTTCTGAGTATCTTTATGGGGAAACTAGTTGTCAGTTTTGAGTTTTCCTTCCTTCTCTAAACCTACTGGGTTTTGATACTGTGGCAGTGGTACATACTGTCAGGTAAGTGCTGGTACTTGGATGTGCCTGAGCATCCTTTATAGTCATTGGACACGATTCAGGGGCAACAGTCACGTATTTAGTGCATTTCTAGGCAACTGCAAGGTATCCACAGTTCTGCCTACCTGTCTAGCCTCCAGCTGCTGCTGTGGAAGAGTCTTCTGTGGGTCGGTCCTGGGTCACATCTGCCATCTCCACATGGACGGATATCTTGGATACCGTAAGTGATCTCAAACAGCACTAGATTGTTATCTGTGGACAAATAAATTAAGCTCCTATCTCACATCATCTAGCTCTGTCTATATTTACTGGTAGGAAATAGGTGTCTATTTATCTCGCCTATTGGAGAATGGGCTGGTGTGGCCCCTGGGGATTCCTGTCTCTATCCGTTGATTTAATAGGAATTTAGGTGAGTAGATGAGGTGTGATGACTTATTTTTAGATGGCTGTCCTGAGGTGAACTGAATCCCATCCACACTGGCACATGATTAATGTTGGAACACTAAGCACCTTGCTCTTTGCTCTTAAATGTCATAATAATTTTGGTTAGTTTTAATGTGTTTTAAAAAGCGTTCCCACTTTTATTAAATTGGTCCTTGTTAATTATAATCCAATAAATTTTAGAAGAGGCTTTAAAGGGTAATGATTTATGCATCTATATTCAAAAATCGGAAATATCAGCCATCAAGCCAGCAAACTCCTACTGAATTCAGAACATGCATTTGAGAAGTCATTTCAAATTCCTATGCAAGTCAAACAGAGGGAGAAGTACGTACAAGACATATTGCTATATTGTGACAAACCATACAGAAGCTTTCAGCTATATAGCATCTTGACAGGCTGTTCAAAATCAAGTGTTTAACCTCACTCTTTACCTTGATAATCGTATTTCCCTCTTTGCTTCACACGTATATTATGCCGTACTTAACATACAAAAGAGAAAAAAAAAAGGTAGTATTTTCTTTACTGAGAGCCAACTTTGTTGTGACGCACCCCATCACTCTTCTTGTCTTTTATCATAAGAAAAGCATCCTGTACTTGCTTTGATAGCAAACAGATCTTTCCTAGCAGTAGTCCTGATATCCGGAATAGGGATTTATGAGGCCAGGAAGCAAAGTGTAGTCTTGCCCCTCAAGAATAACTGCTAGTGTGTTAATCTGCCAAAAAAAAAAAAAAAAAGAAAAAACCCACCCAAACCTAACATTTTTTCCTTAAGTTCTGTCTCTCTAAAGATACAGGCTTTACTTCCTCTGAGGAGTCGGTGTTCATGTTAGTGACACAACCACAGTGATCCATTAATGCTCATAAAACTCCATAATGGCACTCAGAAGGTGTTTATAGACTCAAAGATAGAGGTCAGGGCATATCCCTATCATAAACAACACCTTTTTTGCAATGCTCATTCCACAAATTTATTTATTCATCGCTCAGTCACACCTAGCATGGTAGTCTTTCTGGACAATACGTACCTACAAGACCTGGTGATTTTCATGACTTACCTACATTATCTACTTAGAAGATTGCCCTTTCCTGATCCCTGTTCGAAGAGCTGCTGTAGTTACTAAATTTCTCCTGGAACACCCCACTCGGCTGCCATGTCTCAAAAGAATTCTGCTGGCCTGCTGAGGAGCTGCATGGGAGATCCTAGAAGGAATGAGGAACGGTGCAGGGAAATATCTAAAAAGTCTGTCACCCTCCCTCCTCTCCACCCCACACCACCACCCCCAGCAATTAAAGATAAAATAAAAGTACCTGTGTTCTCAGTGCACTACTGGTATTTCACAGCTCGCTTCAAAAGTGCCTCAGGAAGGGCACAGGGAGGAACTGATTGGTGATACTTCTCCATAATGTCTTGGACTTTTTGTGAAGATGCATGTCACGGGCCCAGGCAGCGTGCACACTATTCGCAGCGATGCTGGTGGCTGCATGCTACCAATAAAACTTCCAAGGTATACAAACGGACTGAGTTGGTTTTTGTTATTGTTGGTTTTCTGAGTTAGGGAAATTACAGGACTCGGGACTAAAATGACGGCAAGAATCAGGAAAAAAATGAGCTGATAGACACGATTATAATGATTATACTTCCTCTCAGAACCAGTTATCTCTTGTACCATTCCTAAGATAAAGGTGTAGCCTATGTACATAATAAAAAGGAGGAAGAAACAGGTGAAATATGTGAGGCTAATTACATGCTGAATGTGTCAGCTACAGAAATATTGGGATGAGTTTTCAGAAGCACAGCTACACATTGGTTTTGACTGGGTCACTCTTCAGCATTTCTCTGGATTAAATGTCCTCAAATCACTGTATTTCCTGAGTAGATACCAGCCGTTATGCCCAAATTTAGTGAAGAAATAACAAGTGTAGCACAGGAAAGTGATTTTTCACTTCCGTTTATCACCAATTTACACATTTACCCTATGCTGTATTTATCCCTATAGCAAAAAATTGTCTAAAAATAGCCATTACTAGCAACAGGAACTCTGGATGAAGGGACCAGTTTAAAGAAAATCTGAAAATGAATGTGTCCTTTGAAAGCACCTGTGCTATTCAAAGGTCAGGCACATGCTGCTCTTGCCTTGCTTCTCAATAACGAAGCAGTAAGCTTGTTTCATGGTAACAATAATAGCCACTGTACCAAATTCAATCCAGCACTCTACATACAGTGATACTGACATCTGACGATACTTGTGACAGATTATTATGGTCCTCCACCATCAAAGTGCAGTAAAAATTCAAGGCTGCAGTAAAAATTAATCTGGCCGTGAAAACTGGCCTATAGTTATTTTTTTCCCCCAACTACTGCAACACTGATGTATACAAATCATCAGACACGACTTTGTGAGGGTGTTACACCTACATAAAACTCGCTACGAGACAGGCATGGTTGCAACAAAATATTCAGAAACCAGCTACCTAAAGTGGATCTTCCTACCTCTCCTGTGTCATTACAGGCAGCACCACGAGCAAGTGACTTCGCGATACCGAGGATGGTCTGAAAACCCACTGCCAGCGAGCTGGTAATAACGTTTCACCTTTCATATGGAGACTACCGATTCAAAGACTGGCCTGAGTCAATCTGACCAAGCAAATGATTCTCATTTAATTGCTGGTTTGAAATAAGTCAGTAGTTTTAGTGAAAAACCTAAGGATGAAAGTCTTTGTTACAAAACCACAGCCATCCCTAGGACTCTTCTGGATCCTCAGAAAAGGCGAAGGAACTGAATACCTAGAAGAAGAAACTGGTCATTGGCATCAAGCTAGGGAAAAGTTAGGGACACCGTGTGGTGGCAGGGTACTGTAAGAAAGTGCTTCTCCTATTGATGGAATACTCTTCTCTGAGACTTATCAAAGGGACTAGTACCACATTTATTCAATAAAATATTGATTTGGAAGTCAAAAAAAGTACTGACTCCTGCTGAGGAGTATAAATATAAACGTAAAGGGATGTGAACTATATCCTTGGGTTTTGCCTTATTTGCTTAATCGCTTTTGTATTCTTGGTTTGTAGAGCATCAGTATAATCACAGAATCACAGAATGGCAGGGGCTGTAAGGGANTAATCCATACATGGTAATAATTTCATGCACAAACTTTAGTACGCGCGGTGCGGCAGAAGTTGAACAAACCTTGTCAATCACAGAACACAGGGAAGCCTGTTGGTGGAACAAATTTGCTGCATGCTTTAATTGTAGTCAAAGAGGCCCAGCTTCCCCTAGATTTTCATGGTTTGTTGTTCAACTAGAATTTCTTCCATACATGTGAAATTTGCTCCAGGTTATATGATGTTCTGTGGTCCATCACAACGTGGCACATTACCAATTGATACTACATAATCCACGATGAAAATATGCCCGTAATGCTCCATGACAAATGGAAAGAATTTGGATATCTTATTTAAAACAGTAGAGGGGAAATGGAATACAGCCCTGCTCTGTAGTTTAAATTTATCCTTTGCATTAAAGAGAAAGGGGTTCGCAAGTAAGAGCTATTTGAAACTTAGATTATTCATAAAAGGGAGTCCATGGCTTAAGCTTTTCTGAGTTGGCTGGCCCATTTTTTTAACTGCTTCCTACCCATACTTATTTCTGCCATAAAGGTGCCGACAGAATTTTTGGATATGCTTTTATGATATTAGAATAGGCCTTCTGGAAAACTCATTTAGCATTTGAGTATAACACATCTATAGAATTAGAAAAACAGAACAGAAAACTCTGTCCTTTTGAAATCAGTGAAAACAGCCCTGTTGACTACTCGAGACTGCAGTTGCACCATTTTTTAAATTTTCTTTTCGCATTCCACAGCGTGATAGATGCAATGCCAACACAAAGAAAGGTACGTGGTCTCTGCTCCAAACAGCAAGCATTGCCAAAGAGAAAACTTTCTATTATATTCTACAAACTAGTTTCAAACTCTATAGACATGTGGTTTTTAATAAATTCTATAGGCTTTTAAAATGTTATCCATAGATTCTCCCACTTTAGTTACTTTTAAAAATGTATCATCCTTTTCCAGGAATCTGCTTATTAATATTAACATTATAGTGTTGATACTTTTTGGTTCAGACTTATTTGTAAGTAGTGCAGTGTGACAGTATGGTAGGAGAATAATTAATTATCACTTTAAATGTATCCAAATGTTTTGAAAAAGAAATAAATCGATTTGATTACTGCATATGATCTACTTAATGCACACGTAAGTAGGTGTTTAAATACTTTGCGTTTGCAACTGGAATTGAGCTTTTTTATTCTACCTGCAGCTGGGCTACGAACGGAGTGCATAAATAACGGGTGTTCTACTTTCAGTGACTCATTTCTCGGCTACCGCAGGGACAGTGAAGCCACTAAGTATTTCTCAGATGCGCCCCACAATATAGGGTCTCAAATCAAGACGCTGTCATTGTGGGATGCCTCATGCTGAGATTAACCGTTCTCTTATTTGAAGATTTTTCTTCTGGATCAGTGGCTGGCTGTTCTGGAACGGCCAGCTTTCGTGGCTGATACTAAACAGGCACACAAAAAAATATGTCATTTTCTTTCACCAAAATTGGACTTTGTTTTCCTGATGCTGCGCAATGCATTTTAACGCAAAGGTTTTAAGGAGCTGAAGTGAGATAGGGCCTGGAAAATGTTCTGCATTCTGCTGTGCTTTCCAGTTCTTCCCTCTTCCTCCCTCCTCTTCTTCCACTCCTTGAGATGGACTGCACTGCATCACTGCGGTGGCAGATGACCAACAGTGCTGCGTTCAGCTGTTTGTCACAAACATTCCCTGAATTATTTCCACCTTGGGAGCAAAATATGATGCACTTTTCTTTTTTTTATTATTATTTTTTTCTTTCTGCCCGAATGAGCAAGGGGTAAGACCTGAAAATCAACTCCAGGAACCTTGCATGACTCTGCAAAACATTCCCATTAAACCTAATTGTTGCTGTTAAAGCTGGGATTATTTGTAGTCTTATAAATTCACCTTTGCTGACTGAAGCTTTAATTATTGCATTTTGAGGCAGATCTTTTTTGGGGTCTAATAATACAGTTGAAGTCATTTCAAGATCATAATTAACTGGAAGACATAATATTGATAAAGAACCAAACCAACTCAAAATCCATATGAAACATGGTTACTTCATGGGACTAAAACAGTAACTGTAAAAGAGAATTCTTCACTGAATAGATGTCCTAGATGGTTTTGGCCCCTATGCTGTTGAAACTCTTATCACAGACCCCTAAAGAAGAGACAAAAATATTGCCCCTAAAGTCTGTAGAAGACTAAAACATTAGGGGAGTGACCAGTCAGTATCATGGAGAACTCTGTGCTGCTTGGTAAATAGTTTAATAAAACTCAATGTATTTCAACATGGTGACAGGAGAACTCACTCATCTACAAATAACGGGGGAAGAAACGAATCCGAGGAAGCTTATGAGAAATAAATGAGGTGAACAGGCTCTCCCGTGGTAATGCAATGCTTACATGTAACCCAGGAATTTATACTCAGAAAGCGTAGGAAGGTTACATACTGCTGCGTGTCATCCTGCTGGAATAATAAGCCCAGCTCTGGTGTTTACAATTTGATAAAGATTTTGAAAAATCAAAGACATTTCAGACAACGTCCTCAAGGATGATTAAAATGGAAACTCTTCCTCATGGAACTCATGGAACAAACTACTTAAGGCATTGAAGACAGGTGAAAAATTACCTCAGTACCTACCTGGAGAACAAGAATGCAGTAATAATGGGCTCTTGGATCTCACAAATAAAGGTGTGACATTCTGAAGGCTCAAAAGGGCTGTTTTCGCAGATTTCAAAAGGGCAAGGTTTTCTGTTCCACTGGAGTAGCAGAGACATGGTCAGCATTAGAAGTGATAGGATTGAAATTTCATCAGTTTTGGAGCACTCAAGAAAAGGCTCCCATCCCATCATAAGGACAACTGATGATTTTCATGCATGAGGTAGCTGACTAGTGAGAAGGACACAGTTCTTTCAACTGCAAAAGGGAAAAGCAGGCTATTACATCGGAACTCGGGCACTTCTTACAGAAGCAGAGTTAGAGCATCTCAGCTGGATGCTGAAATGGATTAATTCATAGGAACTTTTGAACTCAGATCATTCAAAGAAACCAAAATAAGAGTGAGGCCCCGAAACATAAAATGCTGAAATATATCTGTCACGTACACCAAGTCTCCAGCGGAGAAATGAGCCTGGCACATGAAGGGTTTTCTTTGAGTGAGACAGCAGTGGCAGGTTGAGATGGCAGTCCGGTGACCATCAGGCATATGCGAGGTCAATCCAGGACGCCCAAGCCACAGTCCGGGCAGAGGGACACCTCCCGCGTTTCTCAGGGCAGGGCTGGGTGCCCGGGGCTGAGCTGAAATGGGGTCCCTGGGCCACGGGCAGGGTGTGGGGGGAGGCCCCAGGCAAGGCTGGTCGAGGCCAGGAAGGCCTTTTGGGACCTGGATGGCAGCCTCGTACGGCTCAGCAATTAACATTTGTTTGGGTTCATTCCCGAGACCTTCTCAGGAAAGATGTCCTCGGCGTGACGGCATTTTCTGGCAAGACTGCTGTATCTCCTACAACCATTTGTGAAAAGGGGTCACCCAACCTTTCACAGTGGATATGAAGAGTGATGTTCTCATACAAGCCTGGCATTGTCTTCCGAGACCATTATTCCCTGATGCATAGCGTCAGTTTATGAAGTGATGGCAGCTCCTGGGTCATGAGATCATATCAGGCTTTTTATCCTGCTGTACTCCTTCCTTTATACAGCAGCCATCGGGTCTCAGTAGTTTTCAGCATCTTGTCAAGTAAAATGTCAATGGATGACAAACTAAATTTAATCATTGCCCTTCTGTAATTTAATCTAAATACAGATCAGTCTGATTCTGCAGGTTATTTTACAGTGCTTTATTATTTTGATATTGTTTTCTAACAACACTTTAGATTTGAGATAACAAGGATTGGCAGTTACATGACTCCACTCCCCACAAAATTCTTTATCTCCTAATTTTTGCGGCTTGAGTTCTGTTCTTTCTACACCAGAAAATAATTTGTTATGCCTAATTGCCTACTTAGTTGCAATACTTTCTAGGAAAGCTATCATAAGAAAGTGGAAATAGCAAGCTAGGACAAACATTAATCGTCTTCAGCCAGCAAAAACAAACCCTATGCCCACCTTGCTCCCGCGGTCCAACAATTTTTGTGGTGCCAATACGAGCTCTTTCATTTAACTTGGCCTGTCTTTTTTGGCATACCCAACAAAGTTAAAAATACTTCCTTTTCATTTCTTGTATTTCCAATACCTAAGTTCCCTTTTTGTAGCTTTTGAAATAGCTTTTGTGCAACATCTTGGAAACATTATTTTAGCGTTATTCAGAGAAAATCTCATCGAGTATTGTGAGGATCATCCATAAAATCTGTAGCAATAGCTGGGAATATGCTATTATTATACCATCGTTACTTTCCATTTTTATTTTAGATATCGTAATTATTTCTTTCCCTAGTACCTCACCCCCACCAGTAATCTGAATTGCATCTGAGATCAGACACCTTGGTATTTTTTCTTTATCAGGTCAACAGACTCATAATCTATCTTTAGACTCGCGCCAAACCTCCATGCCAGGGATGTCTGACCTTTTGAATCAGGGCTGGATACCTGTTCTGGAAACCTCTCACACTACTCTCCTGTGTCTTACGGATGCCGTAGCAGCTCATAGGACTAAATACCTGGTAACGCGTAAATGCATTTCAGAAATGTCAAAAACATCTTTTGGACCAGATTAAATTGTCAGTTGCGGAGCCCAGCTGTTGGGAATATACCAACGATCGCATTTTTCCCCAGATGCTAATTCAATCTGAAATCATATACGTAGAGCCCAAAAAAAGGGACTATCTGTTCTCCAAGGTGTAGAAAGGGTGTTTGTAAAGTGCTTTAGGCAATGGCAAGAAGTGGTTTATGGTGAGTTTCCATCCAACACCTCATAAATAACATTCTCACTAATAAAGACAAAAACTTTCTACACCTAATGACTAAAGCCAAGGAGTCCCTCTCCATTTGCTCTCATCACCATTCTGCATTTGTTAGCCTCTCTGAGGCAGTGATCTCTAGTTTTGACAGCACAGTTCTGAGAAAAATAAAAGAAAGAAAGTACCTGTTAAGGCAGGTTGGTGACGGCCTCAGCTGCACTGCCATTTCCCTGTATATATTGTTGGGTTAATGAGGTATGCTATTTCCACCATATGAAATTTACAATTTTTTTGTTGTTGTTGTTTCTTTTTGCTTTATTCCAGAAGATCTAACTCTTTTCAAAGCTGCTAGGAGTCACTTGTCAGCCTATTCTTTTTCTCACATCAAAATTTCATCTATGTATACCTTAACAACCTCTAGACTGTCAGAAAGGTGTATTTTCATGTGAAACATCTGTTAAAAACAACTCAGATGCTGATCCTCAAAAGCAATATTCCCCAATGGGCAGGAAAATGGCCAAAAGAATACATTATTTTTTTACATCAAGCGCAGAAAAAATATTTCAAACGCTTCTCTACAGAAACATATACCCTAGTCTGTGGTGCAAAATATTCCTACTTTACAGGTTTCATTGTTTTGGACCTATAGAGAAATGAAAGATTCCATCCTTTTTTCCATTGTGCTTCCTGCTCTGGCCAGGAAGTTGCACCCAAGCTACCTGCTGCTTCACTTGCTTTCCTCCTGCAGAGCAGTAACTCCGTCCTGTTCCAAAGCACTTTTTTGTTTCAGGATGGTGTTTTCCTAGGAATTTGAACCTGAGGGCATAGGACAATGGCAAAAGGAAGGCAATGTGGTCATCTGTGTTCTGAAACCCACTGAGATCTTCTGAAGTCCTTGGAAGATCTACTCCAATGCTTTTGTCCTTTTCTTTCCAACCTAGTATCTGAACGAATTTTAAGTCCCACAGCACAGAAAGGACATGGACCCGATGGAGTGGGTCCAGAGGAGAGCCACAAAAATGATCAGAGGGCTGGAGAACCTCTCCTATGAGGATAGGCTGCGAGCATTGGGGTTGTTCAGCCTGGAGAAGAGAAGGCTCCGGGGAAACTTCATTGCAGCCATCCAGTACCTAAAGGGAGCCTACAGGGAAGATGGGGACAAAGTTTAGCAGGGCTTGTTGCAACAGGACAAGGAGTAATGGCTTTAAACTAGAAAAGGGTAGATTTAGAGCAGATAGAAGGAAGAAATTTTTTACGATGGAGGGTGGTGAAACACTGGAACAGGTTGCCCACAGAAGTGGTAGATGGCCCAGCCCTAGAAACATTGAAGGTCAGGTTGGATGGGGCTCTGAGCAACCTGATCTAGCTGAAGATGTCCATGCTCGTTGCAGGGGGTTTGGGCTAGATGGCCTTTAAAGGCCCCTTCCAACCCAAACTATTCTATGGATCTTAATTATGTGTTGCTTATGAGCCAGCAATGTGCCCTTGTNCTAAACACGAGGAGGAATTTCTTTAGCTGGAGGTGCCCAGGGAGGTGGTGGAGTCTCCGTCTCTGGAGACATTCAAAACCCGCCTGGACGCGTTCCTGTGCCACCTGCTCTAAGGTGGCCCTGCTCTGGCACGGGGTTGGACTAGATGATCTCCAGAGGTCCCTTCCAACCCCTACCATTCTGTGATTCAAGAGTTACCCCTTTACTTAGCCCCTCAGCCCTGTAACTCAGCCCCTCAACTTCCCTTCCCACATAAAAGAAGAAAAAATGCCCTCTAAAAGTGCAAGATGGTCTTGATGGGTTTAAGACTTTGACAGATAAAATCCAGCAGAACTTCCTGCAGCTGTTGGGAAGTTTTCTCACACCTCCGCTACCGCCACCAGCGCCGGTGCTGGCACAAGGGAACGCCTGCTTGTGCCTCTTCTGTGCTAAAGGCAGAGGCTGACAGCCAGCCTTCGATCACCAGCCAAGGTGGGCTTGAAGAAGGTACCGTTCCCGTACTGGAGCAGCCTGTGCAGGGACACACATTTCCTCCTGTCAGTTCTGCTAAAGGGGGATACCTGTTACAAAGAGGCCGCAACAAACAGCTGTGAAGCAGCAACAGCTTCAAGCACCTGAACCGTTTGCTAAGCGAAGCTGAATGCAAGCCCTTAAATCAGTCACAAGTGCTTACACTTTCATTTTGTGATTTTATTTTTGGTTTAAAAACGTTATCACTCATATTTTTCATTTTTACATGGAGTAATGTTTTCCTCGGATTTCTACTGTGTTTTCATGGTCGCCCTCCTCTGCTACAGTTAACTGAAAAGAATTAAAAACATTAAACGATTCTGAGCCAGCAGTAAAGTTAATTTCTGACTCTTCTTTCTTCCAGGGACGACTTGTCAATGGAGAAGAGCTACTGAAATCTTTCCTAGTTGTCTTCCACATTCATAGAGCTTTAACTCCAGTGGGACTTTTTGCTGGCCGGTCCATTTCTCCCAACGGGAATTTTTTAGTTAGTCCGTTTTATTGCTGATACCACGTGTGATTCAGTGGTTACTCAGCAACAAATACTTTGCCAGAATTCTGCTTCATCCAGCATCTGCATTTTAACTGTTCAGTACTTGCCACACTCCTCTGTGCAGTTTCTGTGACAAGCGACCCACCTGGATCACGCGTAAGAACCTTTTAAAGTACAGTTCCCACATTTTTCGCTTCACAGCCCCTGCATTCATTGACCAACTTTCTGAAAACTACCGTGTTGCAACAGTAAAAACGAAACTAGGGTTTGACTTGCCGCTTTTCTGAGTTGCCTCTGACATGTTGCAGTACATGGAGCTTTTTTAAATTATTTTTTTATTAATTTCAGGAGGCAGGGACTTAAGCTTTTTGAGGACAGGAGTGTAAGTTGACAGTTACTGTGGTGACCCAAGGGCTCATGAGTTTCTGCACGGTAACAACTGAGATGCTCCTAGACAGGCACTGATATATTACCATTGGTTTCTTGTCAAATGTGTTCCCCCAAGTGTAATTATGCAGAGAATGTGAATACATTAAACCCATTTCAACCGCTACGTTGAGCCTCCTCAGCCCTCGTGAACAGACATGCGAAAACCACTCCCAACATTTTTTCCTCACTCTTAAAAAAAGCCCCAGTATCTTTGCTTCCCACCTCTAAATAAAATCAATGTTTGGCAGCTGTCTTGTGTTTTTGCCGTGTTCCTGTTTTCCCTCTGTTTCTGGCATTGCCGACACATTCTGCAATATGCTGCAGTGCCCTTAATAACATTTTGGAACAGCCTCGCTAGAAATGCCAGTTTGCAGAGGACTGAATTAGCATGCATCATCTACGCTGTGTACAGAGTTAGGAGTTTTCGGGCTCTCCCAGTATTTTATTGTTGATATTTCTTTTTAGATGGGTTATACTCATGTGAGGGATGTCCCAATTTTGGGACACGCTTCACTTTTTTGTTTTGCTTCTACATACTTTGGCTGAAACATTGCTGATGGCACAGAAATTTCTGCATTTCTTGACTGACCAGGCGTATCGTTATGGTTATTAGTTTAGTTCAGTTTCATGTTCCATTATTAATAAGCGTTATTTGCCATATACTGGTTGGCTGTCCCTGTTCTTTGGCTCAATATCAATCATTTTCAATGGCAGAAACTGCACTCAGAACCTCCAGCCGCTCAGATAAAAACAGGATCTGTAATTTGTCACAGGTGCTTGCAGGAACAATTCCTGCAATGGACACAACCCTAAAAATTGCAGGACAATGTTCGAATGCACCCTCAGTAAGTTTGCAGATGACACTAAACTAGGCGGGAGTGCTGATGTGCTGGAGGGTAGGTTGGCTCTGCAGAGGGATCTGGACAGGCTGGATCGATGGGCTGAGGCCAATGGCATGAGGTTCAACAAGGCCAAGTGCCGGGTCCTGCACTTGGGTCACAACAACCCCAAGCAGCGCTACAGGCTCGGGGCGGAGTGGCTGGAAAGCTGCCCGGCAGAAAGGGACCTGGGGGTGTTGGTGGGCAGCCGGCTGGATATGAGCCAGCAGTGTGCCCAGGTGGGCAAGAAGGCCAACAGCATCCTGGCCTGTATCAGGAATAGTGTGGTGAGCCGGACTAGGGAAGGGATCATNCTGTGATTCTGTGATTTACATGATGTGGTGTGAACTCCCTTTACCACTGCCTGGGATCTGTTTCTACAGTACTATGGTTTGTGGCCCTGTCTAACTATCTACGCTGACTTCTAGATGCCATTTGATGTTACTGTTGTAAATATATCTTCATCTACCCAAACTGGACACACTATTCCAGATGCAGTCTCACAGGTGCCAAATAGAAGAGGAGGATCACCTCCCTGGACCTGCTGGCTGCTGTCTTGCTAATACAGCCCGGGATGCTGTTGGCTTTCCTGGCCACAAGGTTACCTTGCTAGCTCATGTTCAACTTCTTGTGCTCCAGGATCTCCAGGTCCTTCTCAGAAAAGCTGTTTCCCCGGTAGCCGACCCTCAGACAGCATTGTTGCATGAATTTATGAATTTATTACAAAAATCCATCCCAGATGCAAGACTTCATACTTGTCTTTGTTGAACTTCATGAAATTCCCAACAGCCCATTTCTCCAGCCTGCAAAGTCCGTCTGAATAGCATCCCTGCTCTCCAGTGTGTTGACTGCTCCCCCCTCAGTTAGGTGTCACCTGCAAGATCTTCAGCCAGGTCATCAATGAAGAGATTAAACACTGCTGGTCCCAGAACTGACCCCTGAGGGACACCACTAGTTACTGGCCACCACCCAAGTCACTTTGCGTCACTGATGACAACTTGTTGAGCCCAACAGTACAGCCAATTTTCCACTCACCTTATCATCCATTTATCTAGCCCGTATCTCACCAGTCTGGTGATAAGAAGACTATGGGAGTTGGTGTCAAAGGCTTGCTAAAGTTGAAGTATACAATACACACTGTCCTCCCCTTGTGCACAACATCATCACAGAAAAGAAACTAGGTTGGTGAGGCATCGTTTGCCCTTGAAAAAACCATGCTAGTTGCTCGCAATCACCTTCTTGTCCTTTGTATGCTTAGAAAAGGCTTCCAAGAGGATTTTCTCCCTAACTGTCTCAGGGACTGAGGTAAAGCTAACCAGTCTAGTTACCTAAATGCTCCTTCTTGCCCTTCCTGAGGATGGGTGCAGTGTTTGCCTTTTTGCCTCCCTGTTTTGAAGCTGCCATGACCTTTCAAAAGCATTAGCAGCATCACAATGACATCAGCCAGCTCCTCCAGCACCCTTGGGTGCATCCCATACATGGTCCCATGTGAATGTCTAAGTGGGCTAAGTGCTCCCTGATTCTTCTCCTACTGTGGGTTCCGCTTCCCACCTGCTGACTGTGAGGAGGCTCAGGGACCTGGGAGGGCAGAGGGCAGACCTTGCTGATATAAACTGAGGAAAAAACTGCATTGGGTACCTGAGCTTTTCCATGTCCCTTGCCACAAGACTCCCTGCCCCTCTAAGCAATGAGCCTACACTCTCATTAGTCTTCTGTCTGCTACTTGTGTACTTATATAAACTTTTCTTGTTGCCCTTTGCCTCCTTTTCTACTTTCAACTCGAGTTGCACTACGTTTTTCCCGACTGTATTCCTAGACGCTCGAACAGCGTCTGTTCATTCCTCCTAAGTAGTCTGTCCCCGCTTCCACCTTCTGTGTACTTCTTGTGTTTGAGCTCCGGCAGGAGCTCCATGTTCATCCATACTGGCCTTCTGCCACGCTTACTCAACTTTCTGAACATTGTGCGCTGTTCTTGTGCTCTGAGAAGGCTGTCCTTGAAGATCAGCCAGCTCTCCTGGGGCCTTTTGCCCTGCAGCACAGTTTCCTATGAAAGCCTTTCCTGAACAGACCTAAATCTGCTCTTCTGAAGTCCAGGGCTTTAATTCTACTGTTTATCTTGCTCACTTCTCTCAGTATCTTAAAACTCCACTGTCTCACAGATGCTGCAGCCAAAGCTGCCCTCGACCTTCAGATCTTCAATCAGTTCTTCCTTGTTTTTTGAGTAGCAGGTTCAGCATCTCCCGATTGTTTCACTGATCACCCGCATCAAGAAACAGCCTTCAATACAGTACAGAAACCTCATGGATTGTTTGTGCCATATTGCCCTTCCAGCAGATACTGGAATGGTCAGAGTCATCTCTGATCACCAGGGTCTGTGACTTTGAGTCTTTCTCCAGATGCCTAAAGAAGGATTCATCTACCTTCTCTTCCTGATCAAGTTATCTGTAGGGATATCTATTACAACACTGACTGTGCAGGTCCATCCCCTGGTCCATACTCTTGTGGAGACGTAGAGTTCAGCAGGTCTGGGAGCTTTTGTGGGACTGGGGGGGAAATGATAGGCCATTAGTGTAGTATCACATGCCAGAGCATGTCATGCTGTCAGCATTTGCAGCACGTCACCACTGAGTGATGCTGGCACCAACGGAGATGGAAAACAGAGGCTGTAGAGTAACAGTGAAATTGGCACTGGTGGGACTCAGCTCCAGATTATGACATCTAATATATCTGGGGCCAGTGTTTAATCTCAAGGTACGAAGAAGGGTCTTATCTGCAGCTTGGCGCTCCTCACTTCTAGGTAAGGCAGCTGTGGAGATGGGCTACCTTTCACCAGTGAGAAAAGGAAAAGACCCCTACAGCTGGAAGACAATAAAATGCTCACTGTAGAGCAGTAAGCATTTGAGCATCCCTAAGAAGCAGCTACAGACAGGCTTGCTGGAAAAGAGTTCCATGAGAGGTGGGCATCTGTACAAAGGGGGGTCTGTACTGAGCTGTGGGCCATCCAAGGCCTCCAAGGATAGAGATGGTTTGATATCACACACGCTGCTAAAGGAACATAACTGGAGCCGCTCAAGATGATTTGAGTCTACACACAGACCACTGCAGAGAGATTTAATATCTAATAGCAAAAAAAGCTTTTACGAGCAATAATGGATACGGATCCAAGTTTTCCTTCAGTAGTATTTATACCTCAGTAGTATTTATACCTACAGGTACAACACGGTAAGACAATATACGTATTGCTATGTTGCACTATGTTTTGTTGCAAGACAAACAAATTCCCATGGTTTAAAATTTCTTTTAGAATTATTTACATTCTCTGGAATGTTAAACTAGAATTTACTAAACTTTCAGGCAATATTTCTCTTTCAGGTAAGTGGCACAAGCCTAAATACAAAACATTTATTTCTCTCCCAGGAGTCAGTCAAGATTTTGTAGGTCAGATATGAATTTCTCATTATTGTTCTTTTTTTTTTTTTTTATTTCTGCTCAAAACCTATGTGTATTTCTTTTTTTCTTTCACTTCAGACATCTCCTTGTTACATAAGGCAGGAAAAGGAATTCAGCAAAGCTGGTGTTTCTTGTTATCTATTGCTGTTTTAGTCTTTCTGCTTCTTCATTGTTTGTCCTTGCTTATGTGGGCTCTCTTCTTTAACTCTTACAACGCTTGGTCAGTCTCCAATTACCTGCCCAGCTCCTTGGCCTTTACTTCTGCGTGCTGTTTGCTGCAACAGGCAGGCCAGCTGCTTTCTCCTAAGTCTATTTCACTAACCCCATGAAACCTACCCTCAGCTTATCAAGGGTGATAAATGCTTCTCACTCTGTCTATATGTCACTATTGAGAACAACTACTCCCGGGCATTCCTATAAACCTGCTGGTCTTGTTCTCACCTTCTGGCAGCCTGGCTGAATTCAGACCTTTTCCCATGCTTCTCCTTGATTATTCAGGACTCGGCGCTTTGATGGTGCTGGCTGCTCCCAGTCCCCACTCCTTCAGTTTAAAGTTCTGATTGTTCAGCTATTTTGGAAGTCTGGATATGGATCCATAATTTCTCCAGCCAACACAGGGTACACATATATGTGCATGGAAGTAAGCCCTTTAAAACAAAGAAAGGCATATATGTAAAAGGAAGTACATTTTCAAGTGCGTTTCTATTTCTGTTATAAAAATAGAAATTATTCTCATGCTTGATTATCGCAAAAGCTAGCACGTTCCTTCTCCACTGGAATCCATGGTAATATTATTTCTGAAATACACTTTTGCAAAATTTCATGATCCAATATATGACAGTTAGTACAAACAACTGTAAAATATGAAGCTCTTTCACAAAACCCCGTACTAGTATGAAACGACATTCAATCTACTGCATGTATTCTAAAATCACCCTTCGTGATTGTGGATAATAACAGGGTTTTACTGTGCAGGTGGTTTATGTTGTCAGCAAGGACTCAGGATAAAAACACAACATTAAGATCAGCCTGACATTAGGAATGAGTGTCGACTGTCAAGAACAATCTGGCAGCTAACTTAAATCACAAAAAACCTAATTGAATCACATTTTTCTCAGCTGTTGTGGGTGTTTATATAATACGTCCCCTAATCTGCTGAACCTCAGCTTAATTTCTTGTCTTGGTGTTTCAGATAGTGCCTTTGACAAGAAGGGTGTTAGAGGGGTATGTCCATGTTGATTCAGCCAAATCACACCCCTCCCTCCCAAAAGTAACGTAAAAGATCTAGGGAAAGACCATTCTAAGTTCTCAACTGCTACAAAGAGAAGCCATATTTTTGCATTTCTGCCTGGAGGATATATGACTGACACCTAGGAAGAGCACGGCTAACACTCACAGTTGTAGGTAACTGGCTCAAATCTTACCCTGCCATAGTTTACAGAAGCTGCAGCTTTCACTTCAGCTAAATCTCCATTTGGGGATTTTTAAAAAAATTATTTCACATGTTCGTAGCTGATTATGTAAATGTGTAAGCTAATATTAACATTGCTTCCTATTAAAAAAAAAAAGCAAAAGACAACAGAACCAATCAGCTTGACTCCCCATCAGCTCATCTTGTGTCACAAATGCATCTCGTGCTTTCTATAAGTATCTCTCTCCAAAAACCACACAGCCTGGAACTGCTTCTGATAGTTTTACTCAAAGCTCTGTGCCTCCTTACAGAAGAGCAAGCCCCATTTATTTCAATGATGCCACTTCCGGACAGAGATGTACTCAATATAAATCAAGCTATCCAAACCCTGGCTCGCTGACATGGTTAATAATTTATTGCAGGCTTTCAGTGCATCCTTCTCACAGAATCACAGACAAGCACCTATAACATGAAACTTAGGACTGTATGGAGAAATTTCCAGCATGTCTTGCAAACACTTTCAGAACATCTGTAACGCAAGGCACGAGGCTCTTACAGCGGGTCCAGAGACAGAAAATATACAGTGCGCACACTAACTGCTGCAGGTTCAGGTAATTAAGTTGGCCAAGTTCTGTTTCCGTGTATTCCAGCAAAATTGTAATAATTTCACTCATTTCAGTGGGCTTCCCCTAGCCTTGAATGTTGTAAAAGAGAACTGGAGCAGCATGTATGCATTAGAGATGCAGATTCATTAGTGTCAGAAAATGACACTAGTGTGGGGTCTGAAAATGACTTCCTCATTTGTGAAGCCTGCCTCGTCAGGAAGATATTTACTTTAAACAAAACCCAATCTCGGAGCCGAAGATTTCTCATGATCAAAACTGTCAGCTTGAAAGACATCCTTTCTTAGTTTCCTTCCTCCCACCACATGCCCACTATATGAGAGTCTCACAGATTAGAAAATATTGCTCTGTACCATGGCTTCATGACAAGTTTTTTTCATCCAAATTAACCTTTGCAAGCTCCATTACTTTCCTGTCAACTTCCCGGTTACTGTCATAATCAGATTTCTGAAGGCTGAGTTGTATTTGAGAGACACAAAACTGCAATGGGCATTGAATCACTCCAGCCAGAGCTCTGGAAGAACGCTGTCATGAATACTGAGTGGGCACATGCTGATTTACGCTACAAAATGGTGAGGAGGGAGCTCTCCTTTTTGTAGCCATCCATCCTTGCTGGCTCACAGGGAGAAGTGTGGTCCCTATCCCTCCTTGTCTCCACTTCTGTCACAATGTGACAGTCTCGCTCCAGAAAGGCTAACATGGTTTAAAGCAAGAATTCCTGTTTGGAGAATACGTAAGCTAGGGAAGAGAAGTTCTACGTTAAATGTCTAAATAGGTACCTCAACAAGCCGGCACTGAAGAAGCAATTTTGCATCTTGCAAATCTTTTCTTTGGCTCTCTGGTTCTTCAAATGCAGATTGAATGTGAGCATGAAGACAGCGAGATGTTCAGCTGCCTCCATGAACAGCCTGAAGACCTCCTAAGAAGAACTGGGAATGTGATTCTATGAGAAGGCCTGGTTTCATGAGAAAGGAACGAAGGTGCCAATTGCCAGCAGTCCAAGTGCCCTAAGGACTTCCAGGAAAAATATGAATTTCTCTCCACCAGGCAAGCTCTTGTTTGTGAAGTAAAAATTCTCTTGAAATGAGATATGTTCATGCCGATTAGAAAGCTCAGAAAGCCGAACTGTCAGTCACGTTAAAGAGTTAAACTTAAAAGCACGGTGGGGCGGTCCAAAGTGGTAAGAATGTGCTTGCCATTTCTTTGAAAAAAAAATTAACAGATTGGGTTCCAAGCATTTCTGATGTTGTGAACCCCACTCTGATAATGCTGTTGATTTCCATAATGTATATGAAATAGCTCCAACACACTGATCACTATATATTAAATAGCCAAGGACAAAGCTTATGGAGAAAACGGATATAAATTCAGTGTGCTTTGCTGGTGCTTTAACTTCTCCGTTAACAACCAAAGTTTCTTCAGATAAAGGGAGAGATATAACCATGGGTCTTCACAGTCTGCCAAACCATCACAGCACTAGCAAAGTTTGACTTGTCCAAAATCACACTGCAAACAGCCACAGTTAATGTGTGGGAGACATTGCAAACATAGTGTTTGTAGTGAAAAGACATTCTTTTGAAAAAATACTAGTTCTGACCATGAAAGTGAAAGGCAACATACAAATAGTGAGTTTATTACAGGAAAAGGGATATCTAAATTTGTAAGTATTGTCTTATTCTCTTGACCATCTTTTATCTCACCAGGAGCTACATCAGTGGATATGTTCACCACATCTCCATGAAAGTTATTTTCAGTTTTTAACTTTATATTCCTCTGCTTAGATTTATTTCAGATAATCACAGCATTTTTCTAGATAATGTAAGATTATTTTGTAGAACTGCCGGTTCTGTCAGTCAGCAGTATTTCTTCTGACTTTCACAAATGTTAAATATATCTGAACTCCTACATTTTCTTTAAAATACAGGTTTTAAAGTACGTTAAAAATAATTATCGCCATCTCGCGCTGCTCAGTAACTGCTTCAACTTAAAAATAAGTAATATTTTTCTTACTCTGCTAAACATACATCTGCATCAGCCACAAATAGTGTTTCTCTAGGTACTGAAGGTAGAGACTATAGGTTCTGCTGCCCAGCCCGGTTGAGACATTCATTTGTGTCCAAACAAGCCTCCATGTGCAAAGTTGATGCCTGTTCTCCTCAAAAAGGGTGATGAATGGAAGGCTTAAAGAGCTCCTTCCCTCACAAGAGGACCTCAGCAGGGGTTTCTGGGCTAAGGGACCACAGTCCCACCAAAGCACAAGGGGGTGCCCCTCTGCTGCTCTAACCCTGAGGCCAGGCAGCATCACGCAGAGGGGGGTTTTCACATGATTAATAGGGAGCAGAGCTTTAGTGCCTAATTGATGTTTATACCTTTGGGGGAAAAAAATCCCCTGCTGTCACAGCATTGTCGACAACATGGCTCGAAGCTCTCTTTTCACAACAACAGCAAGAATGCCGCTAGGTCCAGCTGAAGGAATCCTGTCTGTCCAAAACGATGCACAGAAAACTCGGGTAGTCCCTGGGTGCGGCAGCAATGATCCAGTTCGACCTGTCGGCAATCCAGATTAAGGGCCATAATGTCCTGCTAATGCATTGTTCTCTAAAAACCATCTTCCTATGCTTTGTTGCTTAGAGTGACCACTCCTCTGCTGGTCTGCAAAGCTGGTATTGTGCTGCTGTGTATCAACACGCCTGTGGAAACCATTCTCAGGATCAATGACTCCCAGGAGAATTAATCCAGGCTCTGATCCCGCCACATCCTGTATGCCCTTGGCTCCCAACATGGGAGATGCTCAGTGACAGGTAGAATTAGGAAACTCAAGTCCTGCTCCTGGTCTTGCAAAAATCAGCCGCAGAAGTTCAAACGCTTCGTGCGGTGTGACCCTCCCTGGGAAGCAGGGGAGGCAAAGGAGCAAACCTGGGATACCTTTACATCAAAGGTGTAACGTGAAAATTCACCAGAGATTTTCTCCAGGCTTCCACACGCACTAATTTTACCCAGAGAATATTATAATGATGGCTAATAGTATGTCTCCAAAATACCATGTAAAATACATAATGCTGAGATCAAGGGTGAGTAAAAGCACTGAAGTGACAGCCTTTCGGTTCAAACAAAGCATAGTATTAGAATTCTGGTGGGTAAGTTTGGAAACAAAAATCGTCAGCTTCTGATGGATGCAGTCACCTCCCTGGCTGAGTGACAAAATAGGTCAATAGAGCTTGCTTTCCACAATAGCTAGAAGTAAATGGAAACCTCGCTGTGTTCCAGCCTAGATCAGTACGAAAGAGACATTCTCGCTGTCATGTAGCTTTTATACGTGTTTCACGATACTCAGTGATATTAAATGACAGCTGGCAGGTTTTCCGCTAAGGAAAATACTCTTCTCGCTGGGGGTGGCACCACCCCTTGCATGCTCGCACCTCCAACCTCACGGCCCAGCGATGTAAAACACGGCAGCACCTCAAGGTTCAGCTCAGCCAAGCATGGTGAGGTCAGCCAGTGGAGGAGGAGGAGGGCAGGGGAGGAAGGCGGGGGTGGAGATGGCAGCCTGACCATAACCCCGGCGACAAGGGCTGAGTTTCTAATGGCAACAATCTCAAAAGCTTCTCTGTGCACAGCTTTGCAATTAAGCGTTAAATAAAAGTGCTGTGCTGCAAACAGTGCACCCTGCCTTTCAAATTCCTACTTCGTCTTCAGACCTGCTAGTGTATTAAGTAATCCAGTCTGAAAATTCCTAACGCTTAAGCAGGGGCTGTGAAACTAAGACATGGTCTGGGTCTCAATATTGTTGTTTTCTCAACACAGTAATTTCCTTCACCCAGTATTGCTTCTGATCACTGTGTTCCTACTACTTGGAACCACATCTCCATGTTAATAAATTGTTAGGACATTTCCTAAATGCATGTCTAGCTTCATCGCAAAAACCAAGACAAACTTGATCAGAATGATAGATGACAACCACAGGACCTGTGCACAGAAAGAAAAGGTGGAAACGGAACGAAGGTCAAAAAAAGAAGTGGAACATATTTTTAAAACTTGCAGCAGACTTTTTCCCAGACATGAAAAATAACCCTTTTAAAAGCAGGCTCTCGGTTACACAACAGATCTGCAACAAAGCAAGGCTACCAGCAAAACTGAGTATTTTTAAAGGAAAAGAGGGAACTCATACCTTAGTAGTGAACAAAAAAGCAACGCCCTAAAACATCTGAAGAACTATATATTATTCATCATAATGCTTTCATGTTTACAATTAATACAAACACATTTGGGAATGTTGTTATGTTTACCTCAACATAACAAGACATTTGTGTATTCTTCCTTACATCAAACTATTATTTTTAAAATAGTGTATGAACAGCAAACAGGAAGGCAGACATCTGAAAAAGAGGGTAAACTATCTGGTTTAGAGCTGTCGCTATTTTTGAGCATTTGGAGAGAATCACAGATAAACTACGTTATTCTAACATCTTTATGCACAACCCTGTGGTTTTCTCGATACCGGATTCCACTGTGTTGCAAATGCTACCAAAACTGTTCTGTGCATGCTCTGAACAAACATGTTTCAGTCTTAGGTGGGTTAGTGTACTAACCCAGGTGTGGTTCACAGAGAGGTTACTGTAAAGGTTACTTCTGCGATGTGAATTCCTCAGAGTATAGGTGTAGCCATGGTGCCCTATAGCACTGTATCCAGTTTCTCAGGTAACTGCTCAGAAATGTTTTTCTGCCCTCTCTTTTCCTTGTGTGTGCCTCTACATGTGGTGGTAATGGCGAGAGGAAAGTGGGGGGAGAAAAGAGGGTTGGGCTCAGTTATGTCTTGCGTGACTCTTTTAAAGACCTGAGGCCCAGAGCTAAAATAATGGGAATATTTTTTCTTTTCTTCTTGGGGAAAGGGACCAGAGTTAATTAAACAAGACAGCTCTTCCCATTCAGCGAGAGGCATTCACTAGGAGAGTTTTGGCTTCTGGCCCCTGTGAGGAGAAAAAAAAAAAATAAAAAATAATCACCAGACCACCTCACCTTACTCTTAAGTATAGCTAATACTAGTGTTACTAATATTACTGATAGTATAGCTAATACTCTTATTTTCGCTTTTTTTGGTTGTTTTTTTTTAAGTCATCCCCCAGCCTCAGGAGGAAGCATCCCCGACACCTGCGGCTGAGGGCCAGCGGCCTTTCCCGCCACAGCTCCCACCCCAGGCAGAAGCTCGATTCCCCCCCCTTCCCTCCCTCTCTC
>VXBO01011338.1:592959-631960 GCA_013400135.1 Rhinoptilus africanus
CGCCCCGCCCGGGCGAAGGGAAAGCAAGCCCTGGGAGCGACCTCTTTGCTAATGTGCGGCTGGAGGCCTGACACAAAAATCCCATCTCCAGGGTTGGTTTTTTCTTTTGCACTATTTCGATGCTCTTACTCGGGTGAGCTGAGAAAGGGGCGAGGGGCAGAGTCCCTCCCTTAGTTGAAAATCATGGGTGGCTGGGCTTGGGCGCTGGCATTCCCAGGTTGAGGCCTTGCACAGTGAGTAACCCAGCACGGGGATCCGCTAATGGAGAAGTCCTTCAGCTGGATATCCATACCAGCTCTGGACATCAGAAAAAGAATTTTCTGTTGGGAAGAGTTAAAATGCCAGCTTTACACAGTTATATAATATTTGCTGGGGCTTGTGTGTTGTTTTTTCTTATTTTTTTTTTTTTCCCCCTTTAAGATTTGTCACGACAGACCAAAAATAAAGCAGAAGGGAGCAGAAAAATATCTGGGCTGAACTGAACTTGTGAACTGGATTCTCCACTCTCATGAGATCATTGGTGGGACAGGCTTTGATTTGGTAAGCTATTTAACATGAAACTGGAGAGGAAAATACAAGACCGGAAGAGATTAAACAGTACTTTTTTAAAAATCTACAAGTCAGCAAAAATAAGACTTAAGCTAAACAGCATAAATTAATTTCTTTAGGAATTGTGCTACAGTAAAAGCAATAAGCAGTTTAGTCTAAGAGTGGGCTATGAACCCTTTGAAAGAATCGTGTTATGTATGTGCTGTCAAAAATTAAAGTGAAGTCTTGGCACTGGAAGAGTGGCACTGCTTTCTTGTGTGCTTTTATTGTACTTTGTGACTTAGTGCATCATGTAATTTGCATTACATAATACGTAAAGATCCCAAAATACTAATTCTCTTAAGAGATTTCTGTTTATTTAAATATGTGATCCTAAGCATTTACAGAGGGTGATACCAGCTAATCCTCACTGTCTGATTTCCTTAGTAAATGATTTTAGGGATCATTTGTATTCAAAAAACCTACTCTCAACTGGCTTTCTAGCTGTACTTAGCAATGTATGCCTATTGAACTCAGCAAGGTTGCTAGCATAGAAAATGAATGAAAGATGACAAAAGGCAAAGATTGAAGAAGAGCACTGGGAATTTTTACCAGACTTCCAGTTCTGCACTGCCATTTCTCTTTCACTGTATTCTCTCCAACAGCTTAAGCAACTGCTGTAGATGAACCAAGTTGTGCAGGTGGAGCCAGTGTTTAGTAAGTCACCCGTAAAACAAAATGATTTTTGCATAAATGCAGTTGTTCTTACTACTTTTCTTGGTCAACAACGTTATCTGAAGTGTAGCGTGGAGTATCCACCTAAGAGCTAAGCACATTTGAAAAAACCACCAAGGACTCAGTATTTGTGAAGCTGGGGTGGTCTTCCTTTGTGAGAACAGGTACTTGTTAAAAGCCCCTCTTTTTGTCAAGCAATTAATGACATCATGCTTGTAATTTTCTTCTGTAACACTTTGCAAAAAGGGGCTATTACCACAGAAGGTAATAGGAACATGTGTGGTGTGGTGTGGAGAGGGGAACACTGGAGAAGACGAGAAACTGGGAAAAGGTCCATTCAGGATGCCAATGGGATTGTAAGAGAAACAGAAGTGAGAAAGTCTAGAAGCCTTAGCAGAGACCTGCTGCTTATCCCCAACATTTCAAAATGGGGTTTTAAGTCTGAGAAATAAGTACAAAAATGAATTATCTATACTCTGTGGTTCCCAAGGTATTTGAGAGTGTCTTTAATGTTTCCACTCTAAAAGGGGGTTAGTTCTTTTCTCTGTACACTGCATTTCAAAAGCAGCCCCCTAGAGTGAAGTTCAGCTTTGGCTTCAAGCACAGAAATTTAGCTAAGAGAATGTGTGCGAGGTACCTTAACTTTCTGTTGCAGACAGTGGGGGTGGGGTTCAGGTTCCTCCACAGAAGGAATCCTCTGCTTTCATATGTTGAAAGGGCGCCTTCAGATACAGCACAATGTGGGTCTCGGAGGCATCCATGACTTCTGGACAGACAACTGGAGGCCAGGCAGGACTAACCAGGACAATTCAAATGGCATAAGATGCCATATTTAGGTTACAGAAGTTAACCCAATACACTCAAAGGAGGTTGCACCCTAAAATAGGTGCTTCTGTTTGGTCAGATGCGTAAGTCTGCGTACTGCACTGGCTGCACCGACAAGACCTGTAATGACCATGACAGTGACTTAGACACCTAAATTAAGATGTCGAATCCTTCCCCCACGGGCTTAATTTACTTAACCCTCCTGAGCAGCATTGTTTGAGGCAGCTGTACAGCACTGTCAGTTATCACACAGGAAGACCCACATCTTTTGGAGTGGAGCCAGTCCATGCACTCAGCTTGCCTGAAGCTCCCTTTCTGTGAAAACTCACCTCTGAAAACTCAATTCTTCAAACATTTTCTGAGAAGATACCTCTCTTTTTAAGTTTCCTGTTTTCCACCCACAAAGAACTTTTACACACAGCCTCAATCTTGTCTAGAAATTCAGAGCTGTCTAAGCCTAAGTATGAATGAAATAAAACAAACCCTTTATTTTCCAGAATCTTTATTGCTATGGAAAGCAGATCCTTGTTAAATGGGGAAAAAAAGGGTAGGGAAGGGAACCTGGATGCTATTTAAGAAACTGGAAGTGGTGAGTGGCTGAAAACTTGCCGTTCTGTGAAGTTAAAGGTTGCTCGAAACCTTTAGAGAACAGGGGGGCTGAAAGCATGAAACTTGAGTGGGAAACTTAATTCGGGAAAGGACTGGAAGTGAAGAAGGGTAAAGGAAAAACAGTGTAATACATTGGAGAGTGACAGCAAAAGTAGACAAGTATACAAACATTGGGAAGAAGTCCAGGAAAAATAACAAGCAAACATGCTTTTCTAAGAAGGCAACGCAGAGGAAGAAAATCTGATACAGATTGGACACATCTCTCAGATTATTCACTATTGAGCTTAGCATTCATTTGAATAGAAGGGTGGGAGAAGACCCATCCCTAGTTGCAGAGATCCTCTACCACTTCTTTCTTTTATGACATTTCTTTATTTCTATTCCCCCAGAGAAATGTTCTCAAAGTTAACTCCAGAATTTCTCTTATTCTTCCATCTTTTTTTCCTCTGAAAATGAAGAGACTTCCTTTGCCTTCAGAGGACTTTTTTATGTCACAGAAAGTCAGGTCATCTTTTTATTCTTTTCCATATTTTATGAGAAGCTTGGCAGGCTTTAGAGATTCTTTAAGTTTTAGGACTGAGAGAGAAGCAACTCAGCCTTATGCTCTTGTGCCAAGAGAGAATGCACTTTGCCTGGTGAAATGTTTAGGCCAGCAACTTGAACATTCTCCAACCTTTTCACCTTTTCACATCAGTATCGGCTTGGAGTCACAGCTGCCATAGATACCATCACGGGGCTGAAGCCCATAAAAAAGTCAAAGAATCTACAGCACGGCTTCAGTGGAATTGCATTGCCTGAGCCCGGACTGGTGATCCAGAAGCCAGCTGTTCATCTGCTGCCTAGCTTGATTAGATGCCTTCCTGTAGGACTGTGAAATTCTCGAGACACTTATAACCAAATTAAGGAACTCAATACCTTTCTTTTGTCTAAAGTAAGGGGAAGGTTGGGAAAGCAGGCTATGTTCCATATACAAACGCTTGAGGGACCCAGTCTGTTAGATATTTTCGGAGTGTGCCTAATGGATTGGGCCTCACAAAAATGCAATGGATGCTTTCCCCTGAAACACAGATGAAGAGGAGGCAGTAGTGCTTCCATGCCAAATACACATAACACGCACACGTGCACACCAGATACAGCACCAAATGTTCAGGGCACTCTTACCCCCAGAAATGGGGAACGTAACGCTCTTCTCAGCCTGAAAAATCCAATGGACGTTGAATATCTTTCACTCATTTAATCTTAGAGTTCTAGTGGAAGCAAGGACCGAAGTCTAAAGATGCCACTTTCTTAATGATCACCGTAGCCCCTGGATTACAGTGTCATGATCTATCAGTCTTCTTCCACCTTTTTGCTGTAGAGAGGGACAGAAAGTCCACCCATCCTAATTGGCTATGTGTCTGGTTATTTGTCAGGTGGGAGATGTGAACTGAATTATTTGCTGGGAGGACATGTAACTTGAACCTTCCAGTTGAGGTGTGGACACCACATCTTATGTTAAAAGGGGGTATTGGCACCACTTTGGGTTGCATTTTAACAACAACAACAACAAAATGTGAGTTGTATTACATGTCTTCAAGAAAGACAGAGGAACTTTTCTACAGTCCTGACTAATCTAAATTCTACATAGGGGTGGATGTAAGGTAGGCTCATGTTGTCAGTATTTCTTACTCCCCATCTCTCAGTAGCGCCTCACTTAGTGTGCCGGCTCTTTGATATCATTGTTGAGTGGTTCCTAAGAATTCCTGCCTGGAGAGTAGCTGCTTGACATAGGTTTTGAGGGCAAAAGCATGGACATGCTGCATGTAACTATGAAGTGGCCAAACCACATTGTATCTATTCCCTCTTAAACTGTTTTTGTTAGAAATGATGCCCTAGTTTTTCCTCTTTCAGCACATACTTCTTTCCTTCAGATCAAAAAGAGAAGGTATTTCCCTGATCAAGCTTGATCTTTTCATAGATATCCAGTCATCTTTCATTGCCATGTGACTTTGTGATAAGCTTTAATCATATTACAAGGTGGTCAGCTGTTTGGCTACTGGTCCTTCTTAGGTGGGCTGGGCGTGTCATGTGCATCCATCTGAATAAGAAATTATCAAGGGATAATAATCCTCCACTCTTAGCCCTATACCAGTCTGAGCTGGAGGTAGAACACTGGGAGGGGCACAGACCAACCTTGTAATCAAAATGTTTGCAGAGAGAAAGAAAACAGAAGAAAAGTATTTATCAGTTGTCCTCTGTTTACCTTATTAATCACGTTAGCCAATACTGCTTTTGGAATTATCACTTACCTGCAAAATTGTAGTATCTTCTCAACTGGTTAACTGTTGTTTTCTCTCTCTGAAGAATTTATCTTTCTGAAAATTTTCTACTGCACATCCTGAAATGGCATTTTCCCCTTTATGGTTCTAGAAATTTGAATCTGAACTTAGCCAGACAGATCATCCCTCTGCATTTCAAATCCGACACCCCGGGGGCTTTATGTTTTCCCTGTATCCATCTGCTTACAGGAGGAACTTTAGCTAGTGTTTGGGTTTGCATATTAGAGCATGTGGAGAAACAAATTAGCAGGTAAGAAATTAACATCCTTCAGACTCCTTTCTTGGGTTTTTCCCCCTTCTTTTTTTCTTTCTTTCCCAGTAAGAGGCACAAAGATAAGTGGCAGCACATGGCTTGTAGCTGCCCTATTATAGCATCCCTCCCCTGTGGCCAGTTCAAAAGCTAAGTAATAGTTCTGATACTAGCTAATCCGGCAAAAGGATTCCGATGGGTGGATGTGAGAATAACATCTGCCTTTCAAATCTGATGCTTGCCAACATAGGCACGGGAGGTCTTTTGTTGTTCCAAGAACCTCTGAAGCATAGAGAAGGTAAAGGTCCTATGAATTGGAACCACCTGCTTGAACTAATGTTTTGGCAAGCTCCTGTTTTCCTGGAGCTGATTCAGAGTATTTTGAGCTATGTGGAATGGGAGAAATCCACAAAAATGACTTACTGCCCCATAAATATTTTTTTATACTATTGTGTTCAGACAGGAGGAGTGTAGTGAACAGGCCTAGTAAGCATGAAGCACATACTGTGTGCGTATGACCACTCCTTTTACTGCACAGTCAGTTGTGTTCCCGTCTGACACAATAGATACAGAGCTTGGAGATCTAGAGGCGAGCAGCTTTCAAACCTGATGCTGCAAATAGTGCAGTGGATTCATTCGCTGTTTTCTCAAATCCTCTATTTCATGATCTCAGTATTTGTTTTGTAGCAGCTGGACTGAACAACGTTGAAAGTTTCTGAGAGTCCCTGTTGTTCTTAGATTTGTGTGTACAGCCTGTATGTCCCTCACACCATACCACTTTAGTGTGAAGGGCTTCTTTTTAAACCAAAGACTTATTACGACCCTTGTAAAACAGCCCTTGCTGAAGGCTTGTTTCTCTATCCTTCAAAGGAAAGACAACAATAGGATGTCCTCAACTATTTGTGAATTCATGTTAAAAATGGCAAACATATGCAAAGAGTATGTTTTCTATACATATTGTCTTTTCAAGCTGGATCAAAAAAATTAAATGCCTACTATTCACAAAATCAAGAAGGAGTTGCATTTCATCATTTTGATATTTTAAAATGGAACCATTTAAGTTTTTATAACCATGGAGCTAAAACAAACCGAAGGTCTCTTTGATCTGAGGACCCTCATAGCCCTTTTGAGTGCTAAAACGCCCATAAATGCATAATTTATGCAAAGTGAAAAGTTCAACAGAGAGAACTAGAAAGTCTAACCCAGGATGCCATCGAGCAGACCAGTCAGGGTATTTCCCAGGAGGTTCAGACGGCTGCTCTGAATCAGGCATGAAACGTGTTAACGTTTCTGTCTATAGGCCTTAGACAAGGTATAAGGGCGCCATTACTTCTATGAATTTTGTAAATGATGTGTGCAGTCTCAGTCAGGAGCGTTCTACTCGTCTTTTTTTGGTAGGTCAAATTCTTAGTGAGCGGCTCCACCAGCTATAGAGGAAGTGCAGCTGAAATTGGTTTCTAACGTATGTGTCCAGATAGCTAAATCTGTGTCATATGAATGCAAGCTCTTGAGGCTATCGCGCTTCCTTTTTTTAGAAATGTCTGTAATTAGAGTGGTAACTCAGGGTCAATCAAAAAGCCTGATGTGACTCCAAAGTGTTTATTTTTTAATTATGCAATTACTGCGGATTTTTAAAAAGGGTTACTTTAGTCTCAACTCATGTGCTTTTTGACTTCCTGAATCTGAATAGACTCCAGCGCTGACTTTTTCCTTTGTCCCTGTTGGTGCATTTGCTGGATTCAAACTGTATGTTGTTCCTTCATTAAAGTGAATACTTATGATCTATCTTTCCTTGGCATTAGCACCAGTACTGACACTTTATAGTGCCTCAAATGTTTAATCATGTCCTTTCTCTGAACTTTAATCTGGTGGGCATAATTTACTTCTCCCGGGAAAAGTTAAGTACATAAAACAATTTTAAAAAACAATGTGAGCCTGTTTGCCCTTAATTAGAAAGCACAAGGGATATATGGACTCAGACAAAACAATAAAATTAATGTATGCCATTTTAACTTAATTTTGTTACCACTCTGGGGCATTCTTTGGAGGATTTGATCAACATCCTCCAGTGTGTGCTAAATTTCCTTTCGTGAGATGCGTACCTACCTGCATCATAGAGTAACTCCATACATCTGCTGGTAATTTGGGTCCTTTACTGTTCATGCAGTATGTTCATACATTCACTCATTAAAATTAGCAGTTATACTTTTTCTTGTAGGCACTAATTCTCTTTGTCAAATGACCAGCCATAACATTTTATTTACAGGTGATTGAAGTCTATCATCTGTTCCTAAATTGCCAGTCTCTTTGAGTACAGACTGGAAAAACTGGTGTTTGCCTGAATGACAGCGAACTTATTCTGTGCTGATAAGATAATCACAGTTTAGCAGCTGTTGATTGTTAGCCTTGTGTGAGAATGTCTCTTGTCCCGCTCTCTGGGTTTTTAAATCAGTAGCAGGGCAAAAGATGGGGGGGGAAGATTCTAGCACAATCCACATTCAAAGAATTTGCACTCTGACATAGCATTCTTACTGCTGCATATAGAGATTCCCAAGTTGTCTCACTTGGGGGTGTTATTTAGAGCTGCTGAGAACTGGCAGTTCTCATGGTTTTCAGTTCTCAGCATGCCTGAAAATTAGTGTAATATTTTTTTAGATGTCATTGTGGGAAGGGTCCACAACAAAGGTCACCTCAGCCATTTAACCCACTGCAGCACTCGTGGTATTTTAAGTGCTTAAGTAATTACATGGTTACTGAAATACCTTGGATTACTTTAAATGTTTGCTGTAATTAACTGGTTCCATCAGTGCAGAGATCGGGTCGCTAAAGTTCTTGATCCAAGTGCAGATGCTTCTTGCATTGTGTGCTGTGTATTATTTTCATAAAACCATCTCCTTAACTAAGACAGAAAATAATACGCTGCTGGAATTGATGTTGCTTGCCTTTTCCAGTTAACCACTTTTTGCAGTATTGTAAAGCAAACTGGGAAAGTGTGTATTTATTTGTCTCGCAAAGTATTCTCAAGAACTGTGCCTACCCAATATACTTACTCTTTACAACCCATATATGTTGCCTTTTTGAGGATGGGACTGTTTCTTTTCTTGTTCTGTAGAAAGCTATTGCCTTCAATGGGAAAGGGATGCAATACTTCCAAAAGGATTAGAGATGACAGTGTTTCAGGGGTGGAAATGATCACATTTACAGAGATAACAACTAATGTAAGAACATACAAACGTTGTGCTGGGTTAGACCAGAAACTTGAATTATCTTGTCTCCAGCAGTGGTCAGTACAAGATGTCTCAGGGAAAGTAAAAGCAATGGCAAACGCACGGTAGAAATCTTTAAATAATACTTTGTTAGTGTCTAGCATGTTTCAGAGCAGGGAATTCCTGAACCAGAAGTCTTGTCTTGTTACTTAATGGGCCTCAATGGGTTTTTCTTCCATAAACTACTTTATAACTCAACTTCTGAGCTTGTCATCTGGGCTCTCATCAGAGTGAATGGCAAGATGAAAATAATTGATTCACCTCATTTATTTTCTCACCTATGGATAGAAAATAGCTGTCCAAAAGGCATTGATTTCTTTTTAGCAGAAAGAAATGTAGGTGATTGGCTCAGATGTGCTCTACGTGAAGTGAAGAAATGTGTGAATCTCATTCTGTATGTTAAATTTGTATCACAGATACTAAAATGGTATATTTTCATGTGAACTATTCTTTGCTTTGGTCACTTAAACATAGACATTTACAGCCATTTGAGATGACCTGTCTGCCCTCCAATATCTTTTCCAGAAGTATTTGTGTCTTCTCCTATAGGTCCTGTGCCATACTTGCCAGCCTTGCGGGAATGCCTCAAATACTCCAGGACATCTCAGAAGGCACTAGATACCTTTGTTTAAGAGGCTGAATTGATCCCAAGGTGTCTAAGCTCTCACCAAGGAAGGTGAAGTCTATTCAGTGCAGTGAGTGAAGCCTAAAGGTGATGTCTAGAGCTTGATTCAGCCGGCCTGGTGAGTGTTGGGATGCATTCGGGTGCCCGAGACATTCTCATGGAGCTGGCAGGTGTGACACGGGACCTACTGGAGATGGCTGCTCTTTTGAATGGCAGTTGGAGGCCAGGCAGAGTAGCATAAGACATTTCAAATTACAACAGACACCAGGCCAGGAGACTGAACCGAGCCTCCATGGCATCTGAATGCTCCCCAAGTTACATTGACTGTAGGGGCTTATGCCCAGTTGCCTAAACATAGGTGACTAGAGCTAACTGAGATTGTTTAGATTATCTGAGCCATCCATGTGGGAGAGGCATGTAGGAGATAGATATCTCCAGAGGAGACCCCTGCCCCTTCTGGTCCACCAGCTGGAGGCTAGGTGAGTCCTCAAGTGATGCTAAATGTCCATGTGGGAAACAGACTTTCAAGTGAGAGAAACGAGGCTGAAGTTGCAGAAGCGGGGAAATTAAAAATGAGGGCTGCTTTAAGACTTTAAGAAATTAAACATTTGATGAGGTACTTTTTTTTCTCACTAAAAGAAGAACATGCAAATTCAGGTATTCTTGGATAAGAGTCTTCAATGTGTTCAATGACAGATACTGAGGGTAAGGAAATACTGTGCTGTATTCTATATTTGTACAGTGCACAGTTGCATTTTTCTGTCACTGCAAAATAAGCATAATAAAGTTGCACTTCTATTTAAAAAAAAAGACGAAAAGGGAGATTAAGATGTTTTTAAGAAGTTGAAAATAAAGATCAATCAAATATAGTTGCAACCAAGTAAGGTTGCAGAAGGTAACTGAGTACGAGAGGAAATATAGGTATTAAAATGTAAAATGTGGAGGAATTCATAAATGGTAAATACTGTTACAAAGAAGAAGAGAGGAAGAATGCTATGAAGTCGGAAAAGGTTCATAAGAAAACAGGTAGCCCATATAATGATTTATCCACATAAGCAGGCTTGGAAGAATGAAGTTCAGTGTTGAAATTTACCATGTTGTCGTGAAGAATGAAGAGTGGGAAAAAAGCAGCAGAAGAAAAAAGACTGGTCTGGAGAGGAAGAGGGAGGCTTCCATGCCATAGGCAAGATGAACCTCTTTAAATAAATTCATGGAATTTCTGAGTGAAAACTCTGCCTCTCACTTCTCTCTACTCTATGGGTAAATTAAACACTAGAGTCTTTATTTTTAAGGAAGGATTTTAGTGAGGATTTGGTCAATGGACAGAGTCACTGCTGTTTCGGGATAGTTTAGTGCATTTTTTGACTTTTTCTACTTACTATAGTTTTCCATTGCTGAAATTCAGAAACATTGTTAAAATATACTTGCTTCACCTATTAAATGTTGGTACTATGTTAACACATTAGACAATAAGTGAAAACAATTAGGAAAATTCTACTTAAGAGTTAATTTGTTATCTGGAAGACCTTAAATTTTAAGTGTATGTGTAGTCATCTGTGTTACTTTCACAGTGTTTGATTAATATCTAAGGATCCCCACTGATTATAATCTTGGAACCCATATTCATGAAAGCTGTAGAAAATTGTTGAAAAGACCCTAAAACTTTAATACAAAATGGGAAGTTAGTATTTTAAACAAGAAAGAAAAGAGATTTACTAAATCATACTATGATAAACATACATAGAAATTTCCACAAAAATTGAACATAACTTGCAGTTTATTCTTCGTTAAAAAAAAAAAAATCTGATGAAGAAGAAAGAAGAAATACGTTCGTACATTTTAACTCAGAATTTATCCATCTCTTTCTTTAGTATCCAGAAGAATGATGTAGAAGAAACCACACACGCACACACACACATGCAGAGGACGATGATTTAATGCCTGGCATTGTCAGAAAAAATATCCTGCCATTTCCAATCAAATTTAGCCTGTATAGTATGGCGAAATTCTGTAAGAAAAAACAAAGAAGCTGTCATCACATCTAATGGCTTGCTTACATTCAGAATCCCCTCTGGAATAATAATTACATCAGTGTATCCGTACCGATGTATCTCTGCCTTGCCTGCTCACACTGTTTTGCCTGCACTGTTTGATGCTACCTGTGATTTATGCCAGGCATCTATACCACTCCGTGCTGCATTGGTGGCTGCACATTTCCATATGGATGGGTATCCCGTGGTTTCTGGCACTGCTCCCGGGCCC
Organism: Rhinoptilus africanus; assembly: GCA_013400135.1. Classification (NCBI taxonomy): domain Eukaryota; kingdom Metazoa; phylum Chordata; class Aves; order Charadriiformes; family Glareolidae; genus Rhinoptilus; species Rhinoptilus africanus. The sequence goes on from VXBO01011338.1 coordinate 604,378, forward strand.
TGCTGAATTCCAGGCCACTTTCATACTAGATTACGAGGCATGTTGAAGAGGCCAGGGGAGTTGTGGGGATGGGAATCAATTGCTCGTAATTGAGTTCTGCTGTAATCTCACGACTCGCTTGGCTGAGCCAAGTTTGATTTATATATACCCAAGCACATTCCCCTGGGTGAATTTTTCCCACAAGCTTTGGGTGCAGATATGAATATCCTGACCATGTACCTGAAGACATCTTAGCTATTAGTAGAAGTCTTTCGGGCTCTTACAAAGTTCTTTGAGTTCTAGGAAGCTGTAAAGCAAGCTCCCTCATTAAGAGTGGGAAAACCAATGGAATCGGTAATTTCCTTCATATTGAAATTACATCTGTATCTGCTTGAAAATCTTGGATTTTTTTAATGCCTTAAACAACTTAATGAAAAATGTTGACTAGCTTTGGGCTACTAATGGCATTCATCAATAGTGATAAACAACTGGTATTTTTATTGCTCCTGCTATTTTTTTTTCTGTGATATTACATAGAAATCTTTCTTTCTGACATGTCTGAGTTACCATCTCCTTCCTCGTGTCACCTTACTATGACAATATAGATATTGTATGATGCTCACCTTTTTACCATTATGCTGTTCTCCTGTTTTGAGAAGGCAGATTCCAAGAACCAGTGAGAGAACAAACTGCAAAGGATTACAGTCACCACAGAAACAGGGCGTTTTGTGTCCTTTAGTGCAATAAACCGGCCTTGAGAAACCCACACTCATACGTTCTTGATTTTATTCTTGGCAGGAAGATGGAGGTTGGCATTTCTAACACTTCAGGGACTCATAAAAAATATCAAGGCAGTGGGCATATGAGGAATCAGCTGGAAATTGTTCCTGGCGTATCTTACCTTTTTCTCCATCATAGCAGTGTATCAAAACAAGTCCTCTGTGCTATACCAGGAATTGTACGTAACTTGATAACAATCCTCTGGTCAGACAACATCATCTGGGAAAATTTGTCTTTGGCCATGGATGCCGCAGAGGGAATGTTTTATATCGACAACTTCAGCAAGAGCAAGGAAGCAGCAACACGGTCTAGTTCGAGCAGTGTGTGTTGCATTTCCTTTGATCTGGCCTTCACATCTTCTGTAATTGCTTTCTGCTTTTGGTTTGGTGATGATCCAGGTTACATAAAGACTGACTGGAAAGATTTGGATAATCTCCCAGTGGCTGAAAGGTAATCTATGTGAAATGTCAGGAAACAGTTTCCCCCCTGCCCCTGACTTCTTCAGGAAACCAAGTGAACTTCCTGCTTCATTGGTGTCCATCCTTTTTGTACCTGTCAGTCACCATGGGTTTGGAGTCACTAATCATAGTGACGAGGTGGCTTCCCAGCACCTTTGCGACTCTCGGAGATTAAACAGCTGCCACCATTCTGTGAAAACTTTGACCAGATTTGCTGTGGAATTTTCTTTTGTAGCTGGAAAATAAATGTTCGTACATTCGCAGTTTTGTCTGCTTCATTTACTGCAGTCTTCATTGTAACAGGTTACCACTGCAAAGCATGTTTCCCAGACAAGGACGCTGTTTTCTAACCTCTGCTACAACATCTAAGAAGGCTTCTCTTTCTCCTCTTGTTGTGAGTTGGACAATATTTTGCCTTCAGCTTCTATGCCTGGTCCCATAGACTTTTTGGCATTTTGAATGCATGGTACCATAAGCAGACATGTCTCCTGTTGATAGATTAACACTTTCAAATCCAGCAATCCCTAATCGCTTTTCCAGACAGCAGTGCTTATCTGAAGTAAAACACAGCTACGCAGAGTAATCTATGAAGCAATCAGTGATACTGTTTCATAATAAATCCATTTGCAAGCAGCTTGCTCCTGGTTGACTAGTGCCACAAATTCCACGTTAACTTGTTTTCCGTGTTATATTGTCATTGCTTATGTCAAATTGATGGAACTGAACGCCCATATTGCATACCCCTTTTTCTACAGTGTTCAAATGAAACTCAGTGTTATGTGAACTTTTACGTGTTTCTGTTGCAAAAGTGCTGTTGAAAAGCTACTTAAAGAAACTAGCTGTGCAGCTTAAAGGTGTGTAGCGCTGCAGAGAGAGTAGACAAAGGGAAAGCACTAGGTTTGGTGAAGCTTTTCAGCAGGCGTAAGAGTAACGTCACTTCTCTCCGAGTGCAGCTCACAATCCACTGCCAAACATTGCAGCAAACTGCATGGAAAGTCGAGAGTTTATTTCTCAGCAAATTAAGGCCAGTCACAGAGCTTGTTTCAGTTTATATTTCCATTTGTTCTTCAAGCTGTGTTTGCTAAATAGAAATACCAAAGGGCTATCAGTTTGGTTTTGCAGGAAGGCCATCGCTGTTCTGCTGTGACCTAATGCAGAAATGCTGCCTCACATTTCTCTGCACTATTTCTTCTCCTAATGATGGCATAGTCCATGCAGGGAGTGGAGGGGAATAATAAATTCTCTTTCCAGCTGGTGCTGGCTTCACTGGCTTTTACTGAAGCCAGTATGTGAAAAGTGGTTACAGTTAGGAAAATGTTCATGTTGATTATTATGAGATAATTTTAAATAGCCTTCACATTTACAAGCTTCTCTTTCATCCTACACGCTCAGGTTGTGTCTGAATCCCTCTTCACCTTTGTTTACTTGAATTTTTATAAAACAAGCTTCAAAAAATCCCTGTCTCCTATAGAAGCGCTGTGGAAACAAACTAATAGTGTGAAACACTCATGATCTATGTCAATGAGCATCATAAAACCGAGAAATAAAGTTCTTTGGAAACTACTGGTCCATAAAAAAAAGATAAAAATTGGAAGTTAGCTTCACACCATTGCAATTTAGAAAAAAAAAATAAATATCTTCTGGTGAAACAGATTTTTGAAAAAAAAAATTTGAAACTTAAAATGCTTTTTCTGTCATAAAAATCAAATCTTTAGAGATGGATTTAATTTATAAGTATATATAAATTACAAGAGTGTATTTTATCTTTAATTACAAAAGATAATATATTCCATTTTGAAAATATAAAAAAAATCAAAACACAATCAAAATGCTTTTAAAATAGGGCTTCCTTCCTTCCTTCCTCCCTCCCTCCTTCCCTTCCTCTCTCCTACCATTCGTTTTTTCCTTTCTTTCTTTTCTTTTCATCCCATCTTTCCTTCTCTCCTTTTGTCTTTCTCTCTTTTTTTCAGAATGAAATTTCTGTATGCTCAAAGTCTGCCATAGAAAGTTTTTGTTTCAACAAAAGGGTATTTTTTTATTGGAAGATTTTCAACTGCTTCTTCCCAGAAGGAAGTTAATAAATTTTCAGGGCAGTGCTTGTGTAGTGTGCCATAAATAAAGCTCAGGGCGAGTGACTGAACTCTAAGTATTGAACAAATAACTGCTTATTAATTTTAAAGCAACCATCTGCTTTAATGGGGAAAGATCCTGTGGAAAAAACCCCATGAACCTATCTTTAATTCCTGTGAAAGATGGAACAATGTAAATATTGTTCAGAATTAATGACGGAATTTTTTAACCTTTAAGAGCTTTTCTTCATAACCTTAACATTATTTTAATATAGACCTTCTGCATAAAGTGTATATATATATTTATACATACATGTATATGTCTATATTTATATCTATGAACAGAATTTGAGTCATCTGCCTGCCCTGCCATATATGCAGAAGGGAAGCCTCCTCTTTCCACCACCTTGTTCAGTGCAACTGAGTCCCAATGCGACAAGGGCTACAGGGAAAAAGGGGAAGGGTTAGGTCTTTTCCAGACTCTCAGAAAATAGTGATTCGATGTCTAGTGTAGGGTGTTAAAGCCCTTTGTGTGTATTGTTCGTTATGGAAGCAGAGAGATAAAGGAACTAGAGTCTCAAATCCGGTAATTGAGTAATTCTGAAAACCACAGTGGGGTTCTTGCTCTTTCCTAGGATCAAGTGGCAGTGCATTTCTCTTATGTAGGCAGCACTGGAGAGTGATACTGTAGACCATTTATATCTGTTTCCTTCATGACAGACCATTCAACAATGTGCAACAGGGACAAACCTCACTGTTTCCCACTCCTCAGCACAACTGTAGGAAAATAGCAGTGGTCATACCGAAGTCAGACCTTAGGTACATTTCACCCTGTATACTGCCTCTTACAGAGGTTTAGGGAAATAATTTTTAAAAATGAATGAGTGACCTGCCTTGAGTGTGCTGTCTCACCAGTATTTGAAGAGATATCCTGAGGCAGGCTATGTGTCAAGCCCATTGCATCTAGTGGTGGAAGCATGAGGGTGTCTGCTGCTCTTTGGAGTCTGATATAGCTTTCACACCCAACCTTCTTGAGGGAGCAAATTCCACAGTGTAACTCTGCGTTGTATGAGAGAGGACATCCTTTCCTTTGCTTTGAGCTTGTTGCCTCATTAGGTAGAACTTAAGGCTGGAAGAAACCAGCTGATTGGCATTTGTGTTGAGCATCCTGCTATTGGAGGTGACTGCAAGAGTGTTGTAGTACACCGGGGAGCGTGGGAATTCAGTCTGATGTGTCCCACACACTACAGCCAGAAAAACATTTTCCAGCACTGTAAATAAGGCCCTTTACTGTGTATCACCTTCATATGGCTCTTTTTGAAGATGGAGAGTCCTAATCTTTATCAGTCCTACTCCATTCGTAAGCTTTCTCCTGCCCCCAATCATTCTTGTTAGCTTTATCTGTACTTTTCGCATTCTGCTGTATCCTTACTGAGGAGAGGATTTAGAGTTTCGTGTACTGTTCAAGAGACAGCTGTACCTAGAATGTATATATCCCTAATAGTTTTCCCGTGTGATTTGGTGCTGTGCTGATATTTTTAGTCAACCGTCCAAAATTGTTCCAATATTAGGTATGATAAAATCTTCAGGTTATATCTATGCCAAGGAATCTGAAGGTTCCTAGTCAGTCACTGGGCCCAGTGTATGCCTTGGTCCTGTGTCCCTTCTCCCAGACATGACCCAGGTAGACGTGGGGTGCCAGGAGGGTACTCCAGCCAAACTCTAACTTAGGAGAGGCTGGGCACCACGATTACATGGTGTGCCATGGAGCATATCCACCTTCTAGCCACAGTCTTCCAACCTGTCATAGACATACAGATCATAGAATCATACAATCACAGAATGGTTTGGGTTGGAAGGGACCTTAAAGATCTCCTAGTTCCAACCCCCCTGCCATGGGCAGAGACACCTCCCACTAGACCAGGCTGCTCAGAGCCTCATCCAGCCTGGCCTTGAGAGCTCCCAGGCAAGGAGCAGCCACAACTTCTCTGGGCAACCTCTTCCAGTGCCTCACCACCCTCACAGGAAAGAATTTCTTTCTCATATCTAGTCTAAATCTCCCCTCTTTCAGTTTAAAACCTTTACCCTTCATCCTATCACTACATTCCCTGATAAAGAGTCCCTCCCCATCTCTCCTGTAGGCCCCCTTTAGGTACTGGAAGGCCACTATAAGGTCTCCCCGGAGCCTTCTCTTCTCCAGGCTGAGTAGCCCCAACTCTCTCAGCCTGTCTTCACAGGAGAGGTGCTCCAGTCCTTTGATCATCTTTGTGCCCCTCCTCTGGACCCGCTCCAACAGGTCCATGTCCTTCTTCTGTTGTGACCCCCAGAGCTGGACACAGTACTCCAGGTGGGGTCTCAGCCGAGCAGAGTAGAGATAGATGTGTCTTCATGTTTGTGTGCATATACACACACACACATATATATACATAATTTATAGCTTACTTTCCTAAAGAACTGGGCTTATGGACTGTAATTTCCAATTATTCCATTTGTTAGTTTCTTGTTGATGAATTTTAAATGTTTAAATGGATAGAGCACTACCAAATCTGACACGGGGCAGTGATCCCAGAGAAGTTATACATTTCACTACTACTGGTGGTTGACTTTTGGTAGACACTTAAACTGAGCCTCTGCTTTGACAGGCATTTTCATTTTAAGCTGACGTTAGCTGACAGTATCACTGAAAGCTTCCCTTCCCTCCCTGTGTTTGAACTCGCCGTGAGTTAAACTGGGGAGCCAAGCCAGCTGAAAAAAAATGGACAAAAAATTGGACAAAAACACATCAGTGCTTACATGGACGCATGTGAAGAGGGCAGTAGCAAGGAAGAAAGTCCTGCTGCTTCTGGTGGTGGGGCCACTGGATGGTGCTCAGAAAGCAGTTTGCTCAGCCCAAATTCAGCAGTGAACTGCTCTGTTTCACCTTCCGAGTGGCCAGTTGGCAGCAACATACCCTGTGGCTTCAGCTGCAGAGCTCTGGTGGTCACAGAAAGCAGCTAGGATATGGGGTGGGAGGGAGGGAGATTAGGAAATGCATAGAGGGGCATACACAGGAGACACAAATCTGTAGGAAACCAGGCTTTTCCAGCTCTGCTGCTGTTGGCACAGCACATTGTCCATCTCCTTAGGCCATTGTACAACCAGAGATGTATGGGGAAAAAGAACAGACAAGAGAATTATTCCCCAATATACCATATTTATCTGTTTTCCTACTCTTCTGGTTTTTATTGTAGCTTTTTACCAATTTGCGTGATACTGTATTAAATATATTAATCTGTAGTTCCCAAGATCACCCTTAGACTTCTTTGAAATAAATATGATCCCACATCAGCTAAGACATTTCCTGTCTTAGTTGGAACCAGGTGTCTCTCATTCATTTCTATACTTAAGGAGGATTTAAGTGAGTATATTGAAAAGTGTTATTGTTTTAAATATAAGGAGCTTTAACAAATCTAATTTTACAATAAATTCAGCAAAAGCAGATCCATAAAAAGACAAAAATCTGTGTGTGCGACAAGGCAGGAAAAGCAGTATAGCTCTGTATATTTATTATGGATATATGTAATTGCAAAGCACAACATGATGCAGGAGACCAATTTGTATGTTGCTTATATGAGGCATTGTAGAAGAGAAAGTTAATAAAATAGTTCAATTAAAGCTGTGTGCACCAGTAATGGTCTCAAAACAATGCATTTTGAGGAGTCCTACATGAATATTTTGCACATTATTCACCAAATGTTGGCCATATCTTTTCACAAAGTGGTTTCATAAAATGTTCTATTTGTATTTTACACTGGCTGAGGTTTCGTTTGGCTTGTTGTTAATTTTTTCTTATTACTTATATTTAGCTATTTCTAACAGCATTTTATACTGGTAACTAGAATAGATTTAGGAGTGATTAAGTTTTTTCCTGCCGTTAAAATTAATCTTTTTGCAGCAAAAGTATCTCTTAGAAGTTGTTTTCTACTAGCCTTCGATTAATATGTAAAATGGGAGGACTCTCCACAGTTGTTATTGAATTGCTCATTCTCTACTACTTTGACACTGAGCATCAAGCATTGATTAAATCTACATGGACATCTGCACGCGATATTTTGGAAAAGCCAGATGGTTTGTGTGGCCTGTCCTTGGATGAATCAAATAGCTGTCCCTGAAAATAGAGACAGCTCGCTCCTGTTTCCCTGTGCTAAGCAAATTCTCTGTCTGCCACATTTTTGTCATGGGCAAAGTCTTGTTGATGTTAGTTGTTAACACAGTCGCTGATCTCAAGATGGCATATAGAAGGTGGGAAATTTCTCTTTACAGAAATGGTGACAGCTTAGTATTGATTTAATTGAAGTATCTTTGGTCTCTGCAATTATCATGCAATGTGGGAAGCCGGATCCATTAATGATACAAGAGTTCTCAGATACCCTTGAAAAAGAAGAATTTGTTAAAGATTTTATGCCATGTTGCTGTAGGATTTTTGAATGGGCTTAAATTCACTACTGTAAATAGAAGAAGGTTGAATTGGCAAAAAAAAATCGTACATGTGACAAGATGAATGAAGAATTAATAGAAGCAGCTCATTGTAGCCTACTGTCTGAAAGACTGCGTAATTTATGCTAACTTCTAGCTTTCAATAAATAGCACAGAATCTGCACGGATTGAAGCTCCAAGGTGAAACTGGGAAAACTCTTGCATTTGAACTGTTTCACTGATCCCTGTACCTCTCAACCCTGACTGTGACATGGTTGAGGAGATCAGAGAGTCTCTCAGGGCAGGAACACAGCAATGATGAAAGCTGATAATTTCCTCCGTAAGATCTGGATACATCTTTCTTTGGAGTGTGATGCTGAGACTGAATTTTTATCCATGATGTTAAAATGGCAGCTAGTGAGGAAATGCACAACGGGTCGTCCTGATCTGCATGCGGGTCCTGGTTCAAAGCAGTGTTGTCCACGAGCTACTTTGTACCATTAACTGTAAGGCACATCATTGCAGGAACAATAAAAGTAAGCAAAACAAAACCAAAAGAAAATACAATAAAACCCCTCAAACACCATCATAGTGTTTTAATTTCCAAAACAAGCAAATAAAAAAAAAAGGAGTCTCACTTAAAAGAAATTAGAAGAGGCAGCAAAAGGATATATATGTACATATACACTTCGATTAAAAATATCGTCTTGGAATCTCTGAGGAAATGCACATAATACTTAAAAAAAATCCCGTTAAAGCAATGAAGAAAAAAGAAAGCCCAATAAAATCTAAGTCACTGGGAGTAAGGAGTGACTTAAAAGGTAAAAAGACTATTCAAAGTAACTACATATCATTCCAGGAGTGATATATTCTCGTACAAAGAATGAATCATTCATCATTCAAAGACTGAATGATGTCCTCTCCAAATAAGGAACTAGAGAAGAACATAAAATATGACAAATCAAATAAAAATGCAGTCATCTAAAAAAAGAAAGATTTTAAGTATTGACTTGCTTGAGAATTAATAAATGAATGCAATTTAAGAAATAAATCCTTTGGAAACACATCATGTACAGGATGCTTCCAAGAAGCTGGTGGCTGTGAGGGTAATAGATGGCCAAAATGTAAACGTTGTGCTTATAGACCACTTCTCCTGGAGAAGACTCATCAAATAAATGAACTTCTGATATTTGTGTTTGCCATGGAGGAGCTGAAAAAGTTTGTTTCACACAAAGGAGACTGTCCTTATGGGAGATGGTTCAAAAATCCGTGTCATATCAAAACATCTGTAGAAGAAATTTGGAATGGAACAACAGATGAACTGCTGTTCACAGATAAGCAACGTATTGCTGTATTCACCTTAGATCCCTAAAAGAATTCAAGTCTGAAATATTTAATCATGAATTGTTCAAAACTGTCAGAGGAATGTGCCAATGTGAGAGAAGAAGTTTGGGCAAGAGCTGTGGAACTGCAGAGAACAATATCTGGTGTCTGTGCTGGGCAGGCTGGTGGAGGCTCTCATAAAGAGCAGAGGTGGAAGATGTTGGGTGTCAGGTGTTGGAAATCTTACCCGTTTTCTAAAGGAATGACAAACTTACAGGAGCTTGGGTAGATATAGTGGGATTTCCAAAAAGGTTTTTGTTAAATGCCCTCACCAAAGGCATTTAAGGGAGATAATAGGATGATGATGATCATCTGATAGATACATAATGGTTGAAAGATTAGAAGTTGAAAGTTGAAATAAATTTCCACTTTTCAGTTCTTCCAGTTTCTTGGTGTGGTAGGTCACAAGGAAGGATCTCTTTCATAGTCTGCATAAATATCCATCCATAAATAACTGAGAAAATGTTAGAAATGACAAAACATGACAAAGCTTACTGATGATACCACCCCCATTTAAAGCTGCAGGAAAGAAAGCCGATGGAGAAGATCTACTGAAGAATTTGATGGTGCTGTGTGCATGGTGCCTGAGCAGGGCCTCCTGCTCTCTCTGGTGTCCAGCAGAGAGTGCACGGTAGCACATTTCGCTGGCAGAATTAGTGCACTGAGCAGAGGAGGCTAATGAATGAAGGAGAACACGCTGCCCCTCATCAGCCCGGGAGGGAGTGGGTTGTACACCGCAGAGTCTTACAGTACTCTGCTGGAGAGGCATCATGATACGCTAGGAATGTTTTCTTTTTAAAGAAATAAAACTGAATGATGGTGTGGAAAGTAACTGATTGTGAAAGATACCTGAGTTTTTTATACTAATCTGTGTTGACTTTGTGGAGTCAGATGATGATTTTGACCTTTGCGGAAGGGATCAATAGTGAACACGCAACAAGGAATTCCAGCTGGAAGGGCTGGCAGCAAAAGGGAGAGAGACTGAAGGGAGAGCGTTTGGTTGATATCATGTGAAGGTTAGGCAGCGCATTAGAGATTTGACAGTTACACAGTGTATTAGAGATTAAGAAAGACAAATGGTAATGTTTTTTGGTGGAGGAAAATGTAAGAGTGCATTTAGTTAGATAGGTTCAAAATAAGATGTCTACGCCTTAAAGACAGCCTACTCCAGATCAGGAAATCCTGTCTCTGAAGGAGTCTAATAAATGACGTCTCTTAACACTGGATCCACTAACTCTCTTCCCTGACTATTTCATTCACGTTTATTCAAGCACTTCTTTGAGAATGTAGATGTGCTAAAAATTAGCATGTCTGCATATTAAGATTTTCTTCTTAACATTCACAGTAAGACTAGGGTGAATATTGCTATACGCATTTTATAGATGATGAGTAACGTTAAATTGGGGAAGGAGGCCAGGCATTTTAAATGATCAACAGGAGAGACACTATTAATCTGTGAGAGGGGGTTTGCAGTTTAACTAGAAAAGCAAAATATACTCATAACCTCTGCTCCAGACTGTGGAGTTGCTGTTTTCGGTAACAGGGTAAAGTTGTTTCTCAAGAGCTTTTCAGAATATGCCAACTCTGAGGCAGCTTGTAGGTTAGGCAACCTCACAACCTAACTAATGGAATAAAGGAAGATTCTGATGATTGTTTCATCTATTAATAATACTTTCAATTACTGCAAGTACACATTTTAATTTTTAACTGGATAGTGTAAAGTAAGATTTTCTCCTTGAACCTATGCACGGGTAGAATTCAATTGTGCAGAAGTAGATGTTTGCATCTGAGCTTGTCATTGGTGACCCCCCATAGAGTCATCGAAGAGATACAAGCCCTTTAGGGCATGCTATTTATTTCATCCTAAACTAGACATTTTCATTAAAGGAATCATGCTGGAGTGTTTATTTCTCTGTTGTCTCTACAGGATCCTGAAGTAACTAGTTCATATCCAGCTTTCTCTGTTGTAGGTACCCAAAATTACATTGAGTTAATCTTATTCTGAGTTATTTCATACACACAATGTGTCCAAGGTGTCCCATTCTTCGAAATGGCATATGAAGGAAAGTGAACTGGAAACTCATAGCAGCTTTTCATTCAGAGTATGTGGAGGAGTCTTGTGAAGTGGGCACATACTCAAGTCCTCCATGAACTTCTCTGACGCGAGTCTTTCCCATGGGCTAGAGTTCTTCACAAACTACTCCAATGTGAGTCCTTCAACAGGGCGCAGTCCTTCAGGAACAGACTGCTCCGGCGTGGGTCCCCCACAGGGTCACAAGTCCTGCCAGAAAACCTGTTCCACCGTGAGCTCCTCTCTCCATGGGTCCACAGGTCCTGCCAGAAGTCTGCTCCAGCACAGGCTTCCCATGGGCTCACGTACTTCTTTGGGCATCCACTTGCCACAGCGTAGGGTCCTCCACTGGTTGCAGGTGGATATATGCTCCACTGTGGACCTCCATGGGCCACAGGGGGACAGCCTGCCTCGCTGTGGTCTTGACCATGGGCTGCAGGGGAACCTCTGCTCCAGCACCTGGAGCACCTCCTTTCCCTCCTTCTTCACTGACCTTGGTGTTTTCAGGGCTGTGTCTTTTACATATTCTCTCTCCTCTGCGGCTGCCTTGTGCCTAATTTTTTTCTCCCCTTCTTAAATATGTTTTTTTCCACTTCTTAAATATATCCCAGAGGTGCTGCCACCATTGCTGATGGTCAGTGGAAGGTCTGTCTTGGAGCCAGCTGGCTCTATCAGACATCGGCGTCTCACAGAAACCACACCTGCAGGCCCCCTGCTACCAAAACCTTGTCACGCAAACCCAATGCATCTACCTCCATTAGAAAAGCTGCTTAAGGAAATTTCTCTTGGTAAGCAACTAAAAGGAAAACATTTTTTTAAATTTTCAGAACTGCATCTTCTCTTCACACTATCACTCGTCATATTGGTGTTAAGGAAGATCAGACCAAGATTCAGTTGTCTTGAGTTTAAGCACTGCTGCCCTGTGGTTGTTTTCTGATTGTCTGTCTGCAGGGGCTCTTCACATTTTCTGTGAACATTTTACTGAAAAACTGTCCACTGTGGATCCATAGTCACCTTTCACCTCACATTTCTTCTCACTTTCTTATCCAGTGAAGGAAAGAGGTATTTTTATGGCAGTGAAAATGAGATACATTTGGACCATGTTGTGTTATTCTCACCCTCAAAAATGGATTCATGTTGCTAAAGTACCAAACTAGAGTGTGCTTATAACACAGAAGCCTCTTTAGTTAAACTAAAGTCTGAAAAGGAAGGTTCAGTCATTGTTACTGCCTCTATGGTGTACTCATAACTGAGTCGCTCAAAATACAGGTAAATTATTATGTTTGTCCTCATTAATTATACAATTACTTTAGCTGCTCCCAGGTCAGCCTTTCATAGGGCCATGGCAAATTCCATACATAAAAATTCACCTAGCTATTTTTAATGCTCTTTGTACCTACACTTGAGATTTATATCACATGGCACAGCTCTTTGCAGTTTAAATAAACATATGGTAGTATTGAAACCAAATGTATGAGCCATTTTTCTTGTAGACAGGTAAGCCTTTATTTGGTAGGACAGTGAACTGGTATTTAGGAGGCTGAGGTTAAATCTTGGCTTTTTTTATAGAGTCTTCTCTGACTTTTGATGATTTACAGAATGGTCCACAAAAAAAAGATGTAGATGGTGCACTATCTGTAAGTCTAGTGTTCTAGTGTAGTATTTAGCCATCAATATGGTTTCCTAGAGGAGAGAAATAGTTTCATGGAGAGTACCAGTACAGATAATAGGATTTCTCAACAAGATGTCCAAATCACCAATCCATACGGGCTAAAAGCACATTTACTTTTCTTATCTTTGGAGATTATGGTGTATTTAGAACTGCACAGTCCCTCACTCTAAGGTTTTAGAGCAGCTAGTATCACTGGGCTTTCAATGAGGGGCTGTCCTTTATCTATTGCGATGAAAATAACCAAAATGCTGCTAACAGTAACTTAGTGAAATCCAGACGTCTGCTTTCATTTACTTTATCCTCAGAAAGTTTTAATATTAGATGATGAAGATGAGATTTCTACTAGACACTGATACGGAGTACAGCACCACTTTATTCACAGTTCATGTCAATGTCGCAGACTCCCCCATACGCTGGCTGTAAACCAACGATAAGTCGTCAGGGAGAAAGAACAAAACCAAAACTCCCACCCTCAAAAAAAGAAGCGGGGGAGTCTATGCAGAGAAAACATCAGCTGCTTCAGGTAATTGTGGGATTAGAAGCATACTTATACCCAGTGGCAGGGAAATAGAAGTACAGTCCATTCTGTTCCCCTCTTAATAACTGATAATGCAATAATAAATACATAATGGTAATAATAATAATATCAAGAATACATGGCTGAGTGAAAATGAACTGTTTGAGTAACTCAGCTTCATTAGTGCTTATTCAGTGAGATGCTAAGTATTCTCTCACCTGGTGCATCTTGGAGGTTTAAGACCCAGTGACAGACACATATTTCAAATGAACCATTCCATTCTAACCTACTCTAAGAACTTTAATGAAAGTAATTATGCAAGCTGCTTGAAGATAAACTCAATAGGAGGCATTTTAGCATGTTCAATTGGGGACATTTTTCTTTTTTTATTTTCTTAATTATTTTAAAAAAAGAGAAGTATTGTACAATGTGCAGTAAATTGATAACAGCAAGCAGGGCATTCGTTGCAGGGCATTAAGCAAAGTAGGCAGCTGCAAAACTTTTGATCCACATACCTGGCTCTACTGAAAAATGTGATAAAAAATAAAGTAAGAGTGAAACAATAAAAGTTATTAACAAATTAATCTTTTTCTGAGAGGTGAATACCTAAGTTTCCTCTTACAATAATTGGAGTCATGGCTCCACTGCACAATATAATACTGATGGAGGAGGAAAAGGCGTGGGGTTTCATTTGAACAATACATGCAAATATAGTATGCAGCATGGCCTGTATACTGTTTGTAAAATTATATTAGTTGTGGGTTGTTGACTTGTATTGTCTTCAGTGATTATAATGTTTGCTTACAAAGTACAGTGAAACTTTGTTACTAAGAGCAACGACATACAGCATGCGCTTAAGCTAAAATATCCCATGACCTGGTGGAGTCAGAGTTCATACTGAATATCAAAACTAAAAGCTATTTCGTAAAAGAAGCAATGCCAGAAAATAATTGATTTCGATGATGCCTAATTTCAGAGATCCACTAAAAAAAGGTGATTTAGATAATATAGCTAGAGAAGAAACAAGATATATTTTTTTCTTCAGTTAGATAGAAAAGCAGATCCAGTCTTGAATTAGAGTGAAAATTAAAGTCATAAAAGTAACAATTTTCAAATAAATATCTAGTAATCTGAAAAATGTTGGTTCAATAATTTGGCATTTTTGTTCCAGTCTGAGCTTTAATGTGTTTATTCCTCCAAATTAATTTACACTTGAAAGCAAAAAATTTGGCTTGAGTTGAAAAGAACCTTTTGTTTTGCAGTTATTAATACATCTCATTTTGAGAATTATGATCTTTTTTCCAGCATTTTTATAAAGTGAGAAATTTCTTGAAACCAATTCTTTACTGTGAACTTAGAGGTTTCCACAAATTGGCACCTAAAGGTGAAAAAATACTTCTTTGAAAACTGTCTTACTCACCATACCCCAGAGCACACAGGATGGTCTTTGTCCCTCGGGAAGGAAAACGAAGAAGTTCTTTCTCACCTGATACCTGGCCTACTGTACAGTGCAAGTCCACGAACTGGTTTTACTGGCGAACTTCTACCAGAGTTTCTAATGCAAATAAAGCAGTTTTAGCTTTATCTGTGTTAGCTTAATGAGAATGGAGGACACCTGGGGAAGCAACCATTAGCCCACTAGTGGTCATCACTGAATGTTGCAAACAAAACCAATCCCCCTGCCTCAAGGTGCATAAAAATCATTCACATCTATGCTATGCTTTTAATGTGGATAAATGTAAGGACTCCTCTAAGATACCTTGCATAGTTACTTTTTTTAGCATTCATATGTCTAGCAGTTAAATATATGGATGTAAAAAATCTTTTACATATAGTGCCAAGTCTCTAGAAATCATGTTTCTCTTTCTACTTGCCTACTTCGGCTTTCATTTCCCTTCCAAACTTCTCTCTCCCTCCCTAAACTAAGCTCAGCTTCATATGCCTGTGCTTTCTTCTAGCCTACTTAGAGGGTTCGGTGTCTCTAGGTACCTCCTCCACCTGAGGGAAAACCTTCCACTTATGGTACTGGAGGAGCTGTTACAACCCCAAATTTCTTGTTGTTTTTTAAAAATTTGGGTCCCTTTTCAATCATATTTCATACACTGTTTCGGGGAAAAAAAGAGGTCTCTCCTTTTTTTTTTGTGAAGCTCTCCTATTTCTGTTCTGGAGGTGAGGTAATAAACATTGCTCTTTTGTAACCACCAAACCTAGTTATTGTAAGTATTTCTTTGTTCATTTGTTTATAAAGAATAACTGTGTTAATTGAATGTAGGAGTGGGCATTTGAAGGCTATGTGAGATGGAGGGTGCAGCATATGCCACTGTTGAAATTACTGTTGAAATTCCCTGTTACCTTAAGGGTCATTTCAGATCCCCCAGCAATGGAGACTTCAGCCAAGGGCTGCAAAAATACATTTGGTTCCATAGGTAGCCCAGGATCATGAAGAGATGAGATAGCTGAACATCACTACATCCTTTCCTCTTCTTGTCCTCTCATCTTCTGCATGACATCAATGGATAAAGAACTGGCTTGACAGCCGCACTCAAAGAGTTGCTGTCAATAGGTCCATGTCCAAGTAGAGGCCAGTGACAAGTGAAGTCCCTCAAGGATCCATATTGGGACCAGTCTCGTTTAACATCTTTGCCAGTGACATGGACAGTGGTATAGAGTGCACCCTCAGANCAAGAAAGCTGGTGAGGGACTTATTAGGATGTGAGGTAATGGTAGGACTAGGAACAATGGATTAGGACTAGAGATGGGTCATTTCAGAATGGACGTTAGGAAGAAGTTCTTCACCATGAGGGTGGTGAGACACTGGAACAGGTTGCCCAGAGAGGTGGTGGAAGCTCCATCCCTGGAAGTTTTTAAGGCCAGGCTGGATGGGGCTCTGAGCAACCTGATCTAGCGGGAGGTGTCCCTGCCTATGGCAGGGGGGGGTGGAAATAAATGATCTTTAAGGTCCCTTCCAGCCCTGACAATTCTATGATTCTGTGATTAAGTAGAGACAGTGCCCCCACAGGCATTTAACCCAGAGCCCTGAAAAGCATATGTGTACTGTACCGGATAGATAATCAGCACAATAGTATAGAATCATGTAATATTTAAAGTGAGCAAAGAAAAGATTTTTTTCCTCGTCTTACCTTTGGCATTTTTAAAATTTATCATGAAATTCTTTAGGTTTTAACTGTTATGTTCTTTGCATGTAATTACTGTACAGAATATAATCACTGAAAGCTATTTGAGCTATGAAATATTTTATGCTATTGTATCAAGACTGGGTAAGAAAATAAAATTAATCTAATAAGAACCCCATATGGCAAACAATCCGTATGTGAAAGCTAATAAAAAGGCTTTAATACTTGGACTATCATCTTCTGTGGTATCACACAAAATTCTATTGTACAGAAGCCAGAACTGGAGTTTTAACTTAAGCATTAACTCAAATGATTATTAATCTCTTGGGTGCCATTTGGAAAGCAAGCTGAGGGATGGAAGACAAGAACACAAGTGCACGTATTGCATATCCACAGGGCAAACCACTACTATACTTACTACACTTATACTCTTTGACCTTGTGCATAAAAATGTGAAATGAGGCTTGACATAAAAGAGAATGCAGTATGATTTGCAAGATTTAAATAAAAAAGAAAGGCCTAAAGCAAAAGAAAAAACAACCAACAACAAAAAACCCACAACCCCAAAAAGAACCAAAACCAAAAAAGCCATAAAAATCCAAATCCATGAAAATAACCCTCAACCAGATATTTTCTGATTGAAAATGAGTCAACATTGTTAGGTTGCCATTTGTTTCTATAGTTCCAAAGGTGGACATAGTTGTTACAGTGACTCCTGGTTGTGTACAGGATACGCTCATTTTCTGAACTGTAGGCAAAAGAAATTATTTAAATTCAATTGCCTTTCCATTAAGTAAGTCACAGGATATTTTTATAACACTTGCTGTGTGATTCTGGATTTCAGAAATAATTTGCACAAAGAAAAGTTTGGTGGTTTTTAGCTTCATGGAAATAGAGGAGGATACAGAATTATGTTACCCAAGGTACCTTGGCTTTAAGTATCCTTTGACAAGCGTAGGGCAGGGCAGGACCATGAAGACCTAGAAACACATTGGAGTTACAGGCGTAGCTTCCTTAGCTGGTCTCTAGTCTTCATCAGAATCTCCGGTTTATTCTTCAGCTGAACTGCGAAGACTTGCAAGATCAATGCTCCTGCCTTTTTTCCTGTCCTCACCTCTGTTTGCTGGTGTCCAAAGAGATTTGTGACAGCAAAGACATTTCCCTTTCTCCCTTCTCTCCCCCAACGTTATTCCTCTTCTGGAAAGTTCATGTTACGTTACACAGAAAATGAACTATAGGGTTATACCAGCTACAATTTTAGCTTGCAAAAATTGTCTTAGGAGTTGGGACCTGTGAAGCAGGTACACTCCTGTTGACTTCCCTGTAGGAGCTTCATCCTGTTAATCTACTTATTCCAGAAGATGACAGTTAACTCATTTATGTCTTCTCCAGACCAGTATTTTTTTTTTAAAAAAATGCTGTGAAACTGGCACCCTTCCTATTAGAAAACGGACACACTTTTTCCTTAGGCTTTTTTTTACTGATGCAAAGAGTTTCATTTTGCAGCTCCAGTATCTTTTTTTGCCTGGTGTCACAGGTGCTAGACTGAGAAAATCCAGTCTCTTTTCACCTCTAAAGGAATAAGAAGTTAAGCTGGATGAAACAAAGCTTTCCTTCCACTGACTTGCCAAGGGCTGAGCAACTGAACTGCAGTAAGCTCCCAAATTTCAATTCAGATGTTTAAATAGCACCAAGTCACAGAGAATTACTGTATAAAGATTTTAGCTCCTTTTAGGTAAACCTAAGTAATTCAGCCTGAATAGAGTTCTAGATCTATAAACAAACACTATCTGAAAAAAATCAGTAAAGCCTTGGTGAAAATTTGAACAATACACTTTCATGTCAAGCATAGTTTTTACCAGGAGATGTTATCTTTCCATCACATCATGACAAGTTCTGGGTCAATTATGTACATTTTCTGGGGTGTGACTGCAAATGTTGAACCTCCAATTTTTCACTGAAAAATAAAAATTTTATCTGTAGTTTCTCTGTCATCCCCTTGTAAGTTGGACAAATACCATTACAACATGGACTTTACATATGAGAAAAAGGAGATGATACCTCCCAGCCTCTCTAGCTCTGGGGTGTACAACACAGTCCCCATCTTGTCTCTGTTTCAGATGGAAATATTTGCACTGATGAACAGAGGAGCCGGAGCTTAAGCACTGAACCCTGATCCTCATGGGGAGCCCACTCCCAGGTGGTGCTGCAGACCTCCTCATCCCAAGACAAACCTGCTGTAATAGATGTTGTGGACAGAGCTGGTTGTGCCACTCCTCCTTAGGGCTAGAAACTCGTCCCACCACCTCCTCGTTTCACAGTGCTGACCTACTGAAAGTGCGTGGAGCCTGAACGTGCCATCAACACCCAGACACAGCTATGGCAGAAGGCGGCTGCTACGGAGAAGGACATGGTGGTAGGAGAACAGCCCACAGTGGGAAAGGGGATGGCTTTTGACAAGGATATCTGTGCCCCTCCATTTCCCTGAGCCACCTTTCTGGGTCAGGGAGGGCACGACGTCTCTCTAGGTTGTCCTGAGTCATCAAAGCATGTTTCCACTCTCACAAGGACGAAAGTTCCCACCTGGCAACAGAGCTTTTATAGCTACCTAGATTTAAGCCCCTGGAAACCAATAGGCTTATGATAGGTATGGAGAAAAGCATTTGCCCCCCAAAAAGGATAGTTTACGTTCCTCCAGTTTCAACATACTGATTTTTTTTTTTTTGTCTGTATTTAACCCTGAATAATAAAGGATAAGAGGACTGAAGAAATAGCCAATGGAAAAAGAAATGGGGGATGTAAAGCTTCTAATGGAAAATAACAGCAATACATGTTTCATGTCAAAGACATTCAACTGTAACACACACAAAAAAGTGTAGTAAAACAGTACAAGCATTGTTCCTACAAGAGCAGAAAAATTAAGTGGTGCAGATATTCAGCTACAGACAGGGGTTTTTATTAGAACATGTGGTGCGTATAATGTCTACACAAAAATAACTTTACAGAATTATAATCATTATGTAAAACATGCAGACATAGGAAGGTTACATAGTCCGAGTGGAAATCAAATCCTTTCAGATATCAGGGGAAAAAAGCGATTTTGCATAGTCCTTCCTGAAACTTGTGGTACAATGACAGGAATTTGTTCACCACACGCAGTTTTGCATACAGAGTAAGTATGTTAGAAGAATACTGAGTGCCCTGATTGTAAGCAGCAAGCAAAATGGAATGAATGAAAAGTCAGATTCTATGGCAATATTCTAATGTGTTACACCTATATGCAGTTAGGGGGAATTATATAATTGAAATTAAGCTATCTGAAGAAAGGAGGAAAAGAACTGTTGGAAAGCTTTTACGTGCCAGCCTGACAGCTGAGCTTGGACAATGAAAACTTAGTATCAGAAAGCAAATTCTCAGAAGGAGTTAATGCCTTTTTTAAAAACAAAACAAAACCCCCAAAAGCAGAGGACAGAGGTAATGAAAAATGAGCAATCAAGTAGGCTGTGCAGGAGCTTCTGAAGAGTACCTAACCTGCATTGTGAAGATCTCTGAGTACCATATTAGGAGCAATTGAGTCAGAAGATCAGAAAGAAAAAAGAAAAACCAAACCAAACAAAACGTGTACAACAACTGTCGGAATACATGGGAGAAGAAAGGGAACTGATCTGTTGATCATCCTTTCCAGTGCAGCTGAAGTTTCAAGCCACGCCTGTTGACCATAATTTCTGAAGACTGAAAAATTGTGTGGAACTGGTAAAGGTGAGAACTGGAAAGAAAATGTTGGCATTAGAGCAGACACAAAGAAATTTTGGCAGGGACTCTTCTGATTTGGTGGATAACACTGATCTCAGTGGGAAGGAAGAGCATATGCTAGAAACAAGGCTCAATCCCTGGCAGTAAAACCTGGAGAAATGAGCTAGTCGAAGGAGTATTTTTATTACAAGCTCAACAGAAGGTGAGTACCATACCCCAGCACTTCGAAGTAATCTCAGTAAAATACAGTGTATTGAACCAAAAGCCTTAAAATACTACTTTTATGCCACACTCAGTGGCCAGGAATAAAGAGCATAATATTCCCATGGCAGTTATAAAATATTTTCAGGCAGTTATAAAATAGAATCACGGAATAGAATCAGAGTCACTCACGTTGGAAAAGACCCTTGGGATCATCAAGTCCAACCATTGGCCCCACTCTGCAGTTCTCCCCTACACCATATCCCCCAACACCACATCTAAATGACTCTTAAACACATAGTTTCACTGCATTGTTTACAAAAATATGGACAGAAGCACAGGTGGGAGACAGTATCAGATCTTGCGTTCCCTTGTCTTTATGTAGACTTTGAAGGATGTGAAGGAAGTTTGCCTGCTCTCCTTTCTTGCACCCCCATGAGAAGCTTGGCAGGCTCTGGATCAAAGTATAATAGTGATTATTTAAAGTTAGTATGATGCATGAAAAAGTAAAAAAGGAACAAAAAATTTTGCCACAATTGAGGTAACTTGAGGTAACTGAAATGAGAACCTGTGAAACCCCACTTTTAGGCATGCACCAAAGTATTCATTCAGATCAATACTGACGCTCACTGAAGACAGTACAGGCAAAGTAAAACACAGGCTTAAAGTTGGGTCAAACAAAGGTACTAAATGGAAACCTGAATGCTCAAAGAGAGCTGTGCAGGAGTGACAAAGCCATTGCAAGTCAGCCTAACCCCTGGGCATCATAGCACACTGTCGTAAATGAGCAAGGATACGATGTGTGATCCACTGGGGAAATGATGTTTCTGTGGTGCATACTCACCACTCTTTCTGTGAATGTCGGTATCTCCCTCTTTGAATCTTCCCTGTGCGTCTCCCATTATAATAAAACTCCTGCAAGCAGAGAAGAAGGCTCCATGAAAAAGAACAAGATCAGGCATTCAAAATAGCACAACCACTACTAAGAAAAAAGCTCAGAGCTACAGAGATGTTTCATGAGGCAAAGTGGAAGTTACCCAGGAGATCTAGTAGCAGCAACAATGAGCTGTTCTCTTGTTTCATAGAGCTTGTTCTTAAATACCCCTCTGCAGAAAAATAAGCAGTCCGCTCTCTCTTTTGATCATTCCCTTTTATGTAAACTGTCCATCCATGTTGACCGACACAGGAGCCATGGTGANTTTTGTGGGTTCAACTTTCTGTTTGTAGTTCTTACACTCCCCGGTTGTAGGCTATGTAGAGAAATTCTTCTGTTCCTCTCTCATTTTACATATTAGCTTCAGTTTAATACGATCAGTCTGAAGAGACACTTGCAGTATTGCTGGCTGGCATAGTGGAAAATACCTTTTATGGCCTAATGCACCAATATGTATATAACCCTTTATCCTTATGCTTCTTGTTTGTTACTTTTTATAGTTATTTGTGTGATTATATAATTAGCTGACCTAGTTATGTTTGTTCCATCCTTTTCTCCTGGGTCAGAGCAAGGCCATAAATAACAGGGAAGGAAAAGAGGCATTTGTTTCCATAGAGAGTCACTCAAAATTTTCTCTCTGACAGATTTTTGTAAAGAAGGTACGCTAGGAGAAATGAAGTTCTGATATGAGATTTAAGCATGAAATATTCTTCATCTGATGGAGAGTGGATATTTCCCCTCTTTCTTGGAAATTTTGACTTAAAAAGGAGAAAGTGATATTCTGTTCCAAAAAGATTCACACGTTATCAAACATGTGGAAATCAAATATGAGAAAAAACTTCTTTACGGTGAGGGTGACAGAGCACTGGAACAGGCTGCCCGGGGAGGTTGTGGAGTCCCCTTCTCTGGAGGCTTTCAAGCCCCGTCTGGATGCAGTCCTGAGTAATGTGCTCTGTGCAATCCTGCTTTGGCAGGGGGGTTGGACTGGATGATCGCTAGAGGTCCCTTCCAACTCTGAAATTCCGTGATTCCATGATTCCATTTCTTGAGGCACTGAGGAAAGCTGGAAGCTCTGAAAAACTCATGGGACCAAGGCTCCGGAGGCAATTAATGAAAAGCTATAGAGAATGCCAGTGTTTACTGACAGTCATTTAGCTGGCTCCATTCATACTTTACAGCAAAAATAATTGTGATGGAAATTATACCGTAGACCTGAACTTTTTTCCCTGTCATCCAGTACCCTGTTATTTTGATTATTTGTTGTTTTTGCCACTAGTCATTTCTTGTGCGTCTGCTCAGCATGCAGTACTAGTTCGATCTGCAGGAGCTACCACAGCATAAATGCCAACCATAAAGAAGAACCTTTAAAATGGACAATTAGGAAGTAATCTGTCCTTGAGGAAATTAGCTCCCTAATTCTCTATTAGTGGCAGATGCTACCAGCTGATGTAGAAATGTTTTCATTTCTTCAGCCTAAGCAAATCACTTCCCCATGCTGCAGGCTTTCCACTCTGTTTGAAGCTAACATTATAAAATATAGCTGTTCTGGAAACAGAAGGCCTGTAAGATATAATGGGAAATTATGGTTTTGCTGCATTCTTTTGTATAACATTTTGTAGGACTGTATTAGTGCATCCTCTGTAAGGTATTTTATATCATTGAGTTTTCTTCCCACAGAAAGGCAATCACACTTTATACTCTGCAGCTTTTTAGAATAATTGTTATGGAAGTGAATCGTTGAACTTTTACTAAAATTCTTCAGGAAGTTTATCTGAAGACCTTTTAACAGAGCACTTAAAGGACTGGAAATATTTCTGCATTAAGTGCTAAATATTCACTTTCGAAATATCTCCCATGCAGAAAATGTTAGGTTGCCACTTTTCTCAAAGGAAATGGATTCTTCCAGCATTAACTTGAAGCAGAGAGAGTCATTCCCTCTCCCTCTCCAGGTAGTTTAACTAAGGACTGACTCTTTTTCCAGCCCAACAATTCTTTATGAAGTGCATACATTTAGCAGGTTTAGGGTTTAAAAGTGTAATTCTGCTATGTACCTCTAACTGCTGGATATAGGTAGGGAAGTTTCATACCCAAATGTCTGTCTCCTGAAAAAGCAGACGAGGTGAAATTCATTATGGAGCTACAAGGAACAAATCAAGACAGAGCACAGGGGACAGGTTTCTATGACTTCCTTGTCCGCTGGCTGGACTAACTCAAGGCACCCTTACGTGCACACCAACACTTTAAAGATGGTACCTCTATCGTTGTAGCCTCACTGCAGGAAAAAACCCCATCAGTTTTGGACTCAAAACCAACATTTTAGAACTAAGTTAAAACCCAACCTCCGTCCTAAGCAGACAAAACCCCCCAACTTTGTCACATGTTTTATACATTATTTCATACTTTAAAACCTTTGTTTAAAAAGACATTGAATTATTGTGTGAGAAAAGAGTTATCTGGATTTAAATTCTCACAAGGGACTGCAAGAGATATTTCCTGAAGATGTGTTTACCTGTAGACAGTGTGTGATAGAAACACGATATAAGTTATAAAGAGACTGATGGCAGAACCTTCACAAATGCACAGAATAGCACAGAGACGCTGGAATAAATTGTTAGCCCTTGTTGACAGTATAACACTACTGCAGAGCTACTGTGACTGCTGTGTCAGCCTGTGCTACTCCACCTTAACAAATTGTTTGAAACCTTATATATAATTAAGCTGTATTTTCATTTTAGCACCCTGGTGTCATGTACCAACCTATTATGCTTTAGGTTTGCAATAAAATATACAAACCTATTATGCATAGTGTGGAGTAGGAACCAGGAATATAATATTACTGCCTTTCTGTTTGCTACTTATTTAGATGCTAAAGCCTTCTGACAGGCATTTGTCTTACTGTGTAAAGTATCTACTGCTTCTGGATATTAAATCCATAGAAGACTAATGAATAAATAACGGTAATACATAGACTTCACTTTCATTTGCCGTGAGTTTTTAAGTTTATTCACAGTAAATGTAAAGTATCTATGTAGTTTAAGAAGTATACTGGTGATGAGATACCAAAGAATACCATTTCCATCACCCATATATAAACAATTTGTTATGGAGCACATTAAGTTATTGTTGCATTGGAGATATATTCCAAAAGCTTATCTTACCCATCATGTGTCAAAGATTGTCCTACCAGAAACCACTGATTAACATAGGAGCTTTCATATTTGGAGCATGGAAAATTTTTCATCACTTCACACTTTTAATAGAAGAGGATTTATTTCAAAAATACAAGGGAAATGTAAATAAAATTCTAGGCTAAATTCAGAAATCATTGTGTCCTGCCAGTGTTTTGTAAGGCTCTGTACTTACTCCCTGACCTGTTTTGAAAGCGTCTTTATCCTAACTCATCTTTGCAATCCTTGGAGATTGCAGCAGCCCAACTCTCCTTTAGGAATGGAGACCAAGATCTTGTTGGAGCTTCCAACATTTGTTCCTCTGTGAAGGTAACATCGACCGGCAATTGCAGGCAGTTAGCAGCTATCCTGATTCATCCTGTAGATACAGCAGCTTCTCCGTGCCCTCCCAACCCTTACGAAAATGTAAAGGGGTTTTGATATACATTGCTTTTTCTGATACTTTGCAGCCTCCAAAGGAGATGCAAACACTGTCTGAGAAATAATCCTAATGAAACCAATGGCTTTAAATTCCATAGCTATAAGTCACAATATACCTAAAATCTTCCTGTGACTCATATTGAACTCAGGAATAAAAAATAATCTGGTAATGCCTGATTCTTTCCAGGTGTAAACAAAGGAAGTTTTACTAAACCTCAGGCATCTCGTACCTAATCTCCTGCTGCTGAGCAATAAACATTTTGATGCTTCTCAAAGAAAATACAATTTACACTCATCTCAAAGACCGCTTTTGTGGTTATTTGTTTTCCTAGAGATCACTCCCACTGGCTATTGCAAGTCAGACAATAGGAAATGTGGTGGTCTTCTCCATCTCTTTTCAATTTATGCCTACCCATTCCTGCAACAAGGCTAGAATGTCATTTTATCAATAACACTGTAATGCATCATATACTTCTAAGTAAAAAAGTCTCACTGGAAAAAAAGAACTTTCAAATACTCTGTGATTGTATACAGCCCATTTATTTCCATCAAAGCTTTTGGTGCTCAATGCTTGTGAAATCCAAAACTTCAAGCTATGATAAGCCTAAGAGAAAAGTGCTGTGGGTCTTTTTCCGCCAAATTGTTGTTTATTTATTTAAAGTTGTCTGATAGAAGTCTGATGAAAGTCAAGAGCGCTCAGTGTGGGCTACAATATTTATCTGAATTGAGAGAGTGGCAAGTTAAGGAGGAAATAAGAGTTTGCAGAGAAAAGATTAAACCTTTTCTTCTAGAAGACTTCAACAGGACATTGGCCTATGGGCTATGGTATACAGTCCATCTAGGGACAATCAGGAGAGAGGCGTCATATAAGAACTGGATCTCTCCGAGACTGTTTTTTTGGGGAGTGCTGTTCTCCATCAGCAACAGGCTGCTTCACTCAACAAAAGACAAAAAGGATGCGCAAAACTTAAAATCCGGATGATTAGCATTTCAGAAGAGAGAGAGCAAGTCAGCTTAATAAGGAAGAGCTACAGACATTTCTTAGAAATAACCTCAGCTAAGTGAGTAAAGCATATTTTTTCTTTCGTTTATTCACATACATGTTTTATAAACGTTTATAACTGTGCTATTTTGAATGAAAAGAATAAAAGCTTGTATTTGCATTCTATCTTAGTCTGGTTTAAAGCTGACTTACGGCCATAAACACTGAAGGACATAGCATCGAAGCATTCCTTCTCTTAGGTGGAGAGTATCTATACACCAAAGTCTTGTGACACTTTAATAAGAGCTCTGCCTCCCAGTACATCTTCTACTATACCCAGAGGGTAGCAGAGCCATCTGAGCTCTATAGGAACATGTAGATCTGGCATTACAACGATACAGAGAGGTGGAAGTCTCTTCTCGTGACTACAGATGATACTGGAGTCTCTCTAACATGCAGCAAGATACTGGGGTACTTTCCATAAGGGCCAAAAGGAGGGTATCACACTATGCTTTCAAGCAATTTGACGATTCAGGGCTTTAAAGCTTTGGTCAACCAGGCCAGGCTAGGTTGGCAAAAAATTTCTCCTGTCTGGCTTATTTGCACTAGTTATCAGAACAATTTTACTGTCTCGTTTTTAGCTGCCTGATAGTTAAAGCTGATCTCTAGTTACCAGTTTAAATTTTTAGAGTGTTTCTCAGAGGGACTTACAGAGCTACTACTTTAATACTTCCCAATAAAAATGGACAAAAATGGAGACCTAGGAAAGTAAAACGCAAAAGTAAGTACACCTTTCATTTAGCCTCTTGAATTGTGAGTCTACTGGCAGATAATCTTTCATACCATCATGCTGTAGTGCAATCGATACTAGTAAACCTGGTTTAGGAAAGCAAATTAGAGAAGTCGAAAGGAACTGAGCAAATACATCTAAGGAGCTGCAAGTTCTTCTAACTGCATGAAACCTTCTCTTTCAGAAGGTATAGTTATTGGCAGCTTTGCCAGTCGTTCTCTTAGCTGTATGCTGGCAAAAAACCTCTGCAAACCTGGGGCATATCTGCACTGATCTCTGAGCCACCTGTTATGTAGGCTGGATGCAAGGGGAGAGGAGCAGGGGGTGAAGGGAGCACAGTGGGCAGGACTGTCCTACAAAAGCAGTGTAGCAGCATAACTGCTAAGCATGGAGCAAATCTTCATGGATGACACAATCTCTCTTAAACCTGCAGTGATTAACTTGTTTAGTGTACAAACAGCACTTTTTTACACAACAAAAACCTTTGAAATTTTCCCAACAGTTGTTAACAATGGTTAAATATTAAAACCCTGTATTGTCTGTTTACCTGCTCTCAGCACCATCATATATACTTTCCCTGATAAACTTTAGAAGAGATAATGGTATCAGACCCCATGGGAGCTTTTCTACACAAAGGTTTCTAAATAATGAAAGATTCTAGTTCTACCAGTCTGGATTTGTTTTTTATTCCTTACTGTAGGTATTGTTGCACGTTTTCTCAGAAGTCCTTTCTGCAGTACAGACTTTGTAAGCTTATGAGAACAAGCAAATATCACAGAATGGTAGGGACTGGAAGG